>ML272413.1:120313-224182 GCA_005239495.1 Nicotiana undulata | reverse complement strand
TCATTTTTCCACCCTCTCCCCCCTTTAAAAAACCCCCCCCCCCCCCCCCCCCTCCCGTATCACAAAACTCATTATGAGCTGTGTTAGCGCCTCTAGGATAGCAATCCTAGTCAATGGCTCAATAACGGAATTCTTTAATCCCTCGAGAGGCATCCGCCAAGGAGATCCTATGTCCCCATATTTGTTCACACTATGCATGGAACTCCTATCAAAATACATTAATCACCAAGTCAATATAGGTCTATAGGACCCAATAAAACTCAACCCCACAAGTCCTCCCATTTCTCACATGTTTTATGCGGATGACTTAACTCTATCGACAAATGCTAATCTGAAGTCCATCAACACAATCAAGCATAGCCTCACCTTCTTCTCCCAACTTTCGGGTAAGAAAATCAACAACTCCAAGTCCAAAATTATCTTCTCAAAAAATTGTGACATCCATACCAAAACTCTCTTCGCTAATATTCTTGACATCCATTCCAGTGATAATTTTGGAAAATACCTAGGATTTTCTATCCTCACAAGAAAGCCCAAAGATGCCGATGTTCGTTACATCATAGACCACATGAATTCTAAACTCGCAGGCTAAAAAACAAAATTTCTCTCCTTTGCGGGCAGAACAACCCTTGTAAATTCTACTCTCAACGCTATTCCTAATCACGTAATGCAATATATTATGCTCCCCGAATCTACCCTCAAGCGTATTCACAAAATCTAACACGACTTTATCTGGGGTACCACCACCCAAAAAAAGAAAATCCATATATCAAATGGTCCACGGTCACACTTCCTAAGAAAGAGGGAGGCTTGGGTCTAAGGAAAGTAACTGACAAAAATATTGCATCCCTCACAAGCCTCGCTTGGAGACTTTTCTCCAACCCAAGCTCTCTATGGGCCTCCACCCTTATCACGAAATATAGCCATAAAAGAAATCCCTCATCCATGTCTTTTATATGGAATAACATTCAGTAAGCAAGGGCTTCATTATGTAGTGGGTTCAAGAAACATCAGCTGCTGGTTAGATGCATGGATCCCTGACCACCCTCCCCTCCACACCATCTTACAAGGTCCAATGAATCAAAATGACCAATCACTCCAGGTCAAAGACCTCTGGACAAATAACACTTGGGATCTCACAAAACTGTCCTTTGTTTTGCCCCCAGACATCCAAAACAAGATTCTCTCCATAAATATCACTTACCTACAAAACAACATAGATATCCCCACATGGACTCTCACCTCTAATGGAATATTTTCCTTAAGCTCCTCCTACAAACTTATAGCCAAATCTATTGATTCTAACTTCACCTTCCAATGGATTTGGAAACTTAATATTTTCCATAAGATAAAATATTTTCTATGGCAGTGCTCCTACAATCATCTCTCCACTCTTAGCTACTTACAACACCACATCGGACTAAACATCGATGCCAGGTGCCCTATCTGCAAACATGCTGAAGAAACGATCCTACACATCTTATTTCAGTGTCCCATCGCCACAAACTTTTGGAATGAAACCCTTATTAACATTCCTCCTCTCCAGCAAACATCAATCCACTGGCTCACTATTTTAAAAAATCTTAATGTCAACTTGAACCAATGGGGTCTATCCTGAGAATTATTTTTTCCTTACGCTATATGGCACCTGTGGATCAACAGAAATAACAATTCCTTTAACAACAAAAATGCCTCCCTCTCTTTCAACACTGTTCTAAATCGCTGTAAAGAATTCAAATATTGTGTAAACGGCCCTCTCCACACACCATCCAACACCACCATTCACATCAAATGGGTGCCCCCATCACATAACCTCCTTAAGCTTAATATTGATGGGTCCTTCAAAGATAAATATAAAACAGGTGGCATCGGGGGAGCCTTCAGAAATGAGAGGGGCGACTGAATTTTGGGTTACTACGACACAACTTTAGCCTACACTCCTGCACACTTAGAACTGCTAGCACTTAAGACTGGACTTCAAATAGCAGTCAACCAAAACTTTTTAAAGCTAGAAATTGAAACTGATACAACATATGTAATCTCATTATTGCGCAATGATACTTGCTCTATCTATACTGACATAGTCAATGAGTGCAGGTCACTACTGAGGAAGTTGCAGAATCCGCTGATCCGACATAGCTTCAGGAAAGCAAATGGAGTTGCACACCTTTTAGCCAGTAAATGATCCCAACAATCCATCACCACCAACCTCTGTCTAATGGAGCATCCACCTAGTGACGTTTTGACGGCTCTGCATGATGATAGAATGAGACGTAATATGTGTAGGAATATCTCTACTACTTCTATTAACAAGCTAATTTCGTTTGGGAACCCCTATGTAACTAATGTTGTACCAGTCCAAGCAAATGAGCATGTAGTGGCTCATTAACTTTTGTAATATTTTTATTTACGTGGTAATATATATATAACGTATTTTAACCACACAAAAGAAGAAGTAAAGTCCTCCTTTACCATTTATCCTTTTGGTCAACCATAAGGGAAATTATCCTACTAGACCAAGAAAATATTCACTGCATCATTAAATAAAATTTCATATTTTCAATATTCATACAGGTACTTAGTTGTACTAGAATATTGTCACAATTAGTATTGGAAAAATTTCACATTAGAATAACTGGGCACTCTACTTTTTAATTTTATAGCTTATATTTCAATTTATAAACAACAAGCCTAAAAATAATAGGCTAAGATTCAACATCCAACTCTAATAGGTTCTCAAAATTACTATTTAATTTTTAAAAAAGATTCTCAAGCTTTTAAGTTAATTTTCGAACCGTGACTCAAATATTAGTTCAACAAACCAAATCCATTTGGGTGGTGAAAATTAGATTTTTAACAAGTTTAAATATGTGGGTTTAAATTCCGAATTTGATTTTGTGAGAAATATTGAGTGGGTGTTATTTAGACTTGTTAAAAATAGTATAGGGGGGTTGTATATAAAATTTGAAGTCATTTAATGAGGATTTGGACTGGTTTTGAACAAGAATTGCAACTGAAAACCGTGGAAGAAGTTCGTCTACAAACACTTGTATAAATGTGTATAAGTGTATAAGATGTCTTTATACACCTATATATACTATTATACAGGATTATACATAATTATACAAAAAACTGACTTCGTCTTCTTCCTTGCGTCTTCTCTGAAATTTAATTCAAATCTTGCTCAAATCTATTCCAAATCACTTCCAATTTAAATTTTGAACTCCTTTTGATATTTTCAATCAATTGGAACAACACCCAATCCAAAAAACTAACAAACTCAAAAAAAACCATTTTCGAAAGCAAAGCTTTGAATGGTCTTCAATGGTGGACTTCTACTCTTCAATTTTCTTACATTGCAACCACGTGAAACAAGAGGAGAAGCAGAAAATATACGGGCCCTTGAAGCATATGTAGAAGATGTGAGAAGAAGAGAGAGTGAAAGCAATGGTTGTAAGAACACAAATTTAATTTCATAGCTTTTAGAAGCAATGGTGGTAAGAACACATATTTTGAATTTGCTAATGTTTTTAAAATATGTACAATATGGGCTAAGTCGGATAAAACTTAAAAACATGAGCCAACTTTTGTTATGGCGTGAAGCCATGTTTATTTTCTTGTAACTCTTTCATTAGTATTGCGGTAAAATAAATCAGGTGTACAACAGAGTAGTAAACATTCCCTTGCACTTTTCTTAGTTTTGTAATGTTAGCTACTTTTGCCATATAAAGCTACAAATATCTTGTAAACTTTAATTCCGAATAAAGTTGATAATGCTTGTTGTTTAATTTGCAAACACTTTCATGCTAACCATAGAAGAGGAGCGTTAGCGTCATTGGCAAAATTATTGTCACGTGATCAGGAGGTTACGGGTTCAAATTGTGTAAAAAAACCTCTATTAGAAATGCAAGATAAGGCTGTGTAGACCTTTGTGGTCTTGCCCTTCCTCAGACCCTGCACATAACGGGAGCTTAGTACACCAGACTGATTTTTCTTCTTCATGCTAACCATACCTTAAACACAGATTAATGAAACTCCAATTATTAGTGCTGATCCATTTCTCCTATAAGAAGGGAGAAATGAGTGTTTTCCACTTTACTTAATTTATATGCTACAATAATGCCTCTGCTCGAAGGGCAAAGTGATTCTCAACACAAAACATTTCCTAAATAAATACACTTTAGTTTCGTCGTACTTTTGAAGTATATTCTAAGCTAGCGTTTGATCATAAATTTCCAAATTTATTTTAACAAAATTCATAACCAAACGGGTCCTAAGTCACCGGAAAAGGACTTTCTTTTCCATGAGCAAGCAAGAGAATAAAACAAGCCAAGACACTGCAAAGGTTCTCAAAGCTATGATGTTATCTATTTTTCACGTCTTTGGGAAGATGCCTTCTTTACCCACACCCCCACCACACACTCTTCCTTTTAGACACAAAGCAAAGCCAATTATATTACTTCAGTTTGTTTTATTTGCAATTTGGTGCACTAAGTTGTCGTTGTGCGTAAGATTCGGGGAAGAGTCGGACCATAAGGGATCGTTTGGTACGAGGAGTAAGATAAATTTATATCGCCAACCAAACACGGTATAAATGTAATCCCAAACTTAGAGCCCGTTTGGATTGGCTTAAAAAAGTGATTTTTCAGCAGAAATAGCTTTTAAGTCAAAAAGTAATAAATTGGGATTGCCCAGCTTCTTACTTTTGGCTTGTTTTAAGCAGCTTTTAACTTATTTTAAGTACTTTTTTATTTTGTCAAACACTGAAAAAAAGTTAAAAAGAGCTTAAAAGTTGATTTGACCAGCTTAAAAGCCCATCCAAACACCCTCTTAATCCACAATATCTGTTAGAAGTATGCTTTAGAAGCTTCTCTCAGTAAAATTATTTTATTTTACTGTTTTAGTTTAAGAGTTATTTAGTGCAGTAATTTATTTTGAGTTTGAAATAATTTTGGGCTAGTTTATATGAGTGAACTAGTCTCTAGGAGTTTATTATTTCAGCAAATTTTGTGCTGATTTTTAGGTCTTTTAAGTTAGTATTTATCTTATAAATTGTAGTCCAGATGCAATGAAATAACATAAAATTTTCAGCTTCAGTTCCTTTTACATATATTACAATATATTCCTTTATTTTCCTGTCATCTTCCCTGTTATTTCCCAGTTTTTTTTCAAGAACCAACAATTGGTATCAAAGAAGTATCTTTTTAATGGACCTAGTAAAAAAAATTCTTGATTGAGATGGAAACTAAAATGAGTTTTTCTCAATTGACTCCTCCAGTCTTTGATGGTGAAAATTACCAACCGTTGGCAACGAGAATGGAGACTTACTTGGAGGCTTTAGATCTTTGGGAGATCATAGAAGGGGATTATGATGTTCTTCCGATGCCTAACAATCCCACTGTGGCCCAGATCAAGAGTCACAAGGAAAAGAAAACTAGAAATCAAAGGCGAAAGCAACTTTGTTGCCGGTGTGTCTACAACAGTTTTCACGAGAGTTATGGCTCTCAAATTAGCAAAAGAAATATGGGATTATCTGAGGGAAAAATATACAGGAGATGAAAGAATTCGAGGCATGAATGTGTTGAATTTAATAAGGGTATTCGAGTTGCAGAAAATGAAGGAATCTGAGACCGTCAAAGAATACTTAGATTGGTTGCTTGACATTGTTAACAAGGTAAGATTGCTTGGTACTAAATTTAAAGATTCAAGAATTATTGAAAAAAAATCTTGTTACGGTGCTTGAAAAATATGAAGTATTCATAACTACCTTGGAAAACACAAAGGATCTATCCAAGATTACCTTGGCAGAATTATTAAATACATTGCAAGCACAAGAACAGAGGAGACTTATGAGGCAAGATAGTATGGTTGAAGGAGCCTTGCCAGCCAACCACAAACCTCAAAGCAAGGAAAATAATGCAAAGAAAAATTACCCACATTGTCAGCACTGTGGCGAAAACGTCATCCACCATTCAAATGTTGGAAGAGGCCAGATGCAAAGTGCAAAATTTGCAACCAACTTGGTCCTAAAACTGTAATTTGCAAAGGCAAATCTCAAAAATATAAAGCATCCCAAGTCGCTAATAAAGAAGAAGATCACGTGTTTGTGGCAACTCTTCTTTCAACCAAGAAATTTGATTTTTGGATGATTGATAGTGGTTGTACAAATCACATGACATATGACAGAAATATTTTCAAAGAATTCACGTATATGGAAAATACGAAAGTCAAAATTAGGAATGGTGATTATATTCTTGCTAAAGGAAAACGAACTGTTGCAATCCCAACAAATTCAGGTACTAAGAAAATTTCATATGTTCGTTATGTTCATGATATTGATCAAAATTTATTGAGTGTTGGACAACTAATGAAAATGGAATTTCAAGTATCCTTTGAAGATATACATTGTTTTATTTATGGTACAACTGGACTTGAGATTTTAAAGATTGAAATGAGAGGTAAAAACTTCTCACTTGATCCAACAGAAGATGAAGAATGGAGCTGAAAGAATCTACAAAGTGCACATAATCCTCCAACTGAGAACATATGTGAAATGAGGCAAGGAAGAAGTTGTCAATATTTCAGAAAAACAAAATCTGGAAGAAAGTTGACAAGCCTCACGAGAAAATGCAAATCAGGAACAAAGTTGACAAGTCTCGAGGCAAGATGCAAATGAATCCGAAAAAAGAGCCAACTAACTTCATTGACAATCATGAGATGCAACAAAAATAGAAAAGTGAACTCGATTTACTGCAAGTCCAAAGATCAGTTGGCGGATTTACGTACAAAGTCGCTTCCAGATAAAGGTTTACAAGGCACAAATTCAAAATTTGCAGCTTCAAAAGTAAGGAGGAGTGTTAGAAACATGCTTTAGAAGCCGCTCTCAGTAATATATTTTACTATTTTAGATTAAGGGTTATTTACTGCAATAATTTATTTTGAATTTGAAATAAGTTTGAACTAGTCTTTCTGAGTGAACTAGTCTCTAAGAGTTTGTTATTTTCAACAGATTTTTAGGAGTATATCTCTTACAAATTGTAGTCCAGATGCAATTAAATAACAAAGAATTTTCAGCTTCAGTTCCTTTTACATCTATTCCAACATATTTCTTTTATTTTCAAGAACTAACAATTCCCAATCATCTGAAATAGCGGAGGAAACATGAGTGCCTTCTAACTCTCAAAATACCAGCAGCAACTTTGCCATATTAATTACCAATATGAAACACTGTTGTGATGACCCAAAAGGTCATCCTAAGTAATTCTAGCTAAATTTATGTTCCAAAGCCCGGAAAGCCTCCGTTAATCTCACCTCGATATGCGTGCGCAGCCCGGGCATGTAGCCGGGAAGTCATATGTTGAAATTTGAGAAAAATGAAACTTTGAATTGAATAATTGAATAAAGTTGACTTTGGTCAATATTTTTGGTAAACGGACCCGGACCCGTGATGTAACGGTCCCGGAGGGTCCGTAGGAAAATATGGGACTTGGGCGTATGCCCGGAAGCGAATTCCGAGGTCCCAAGCCCGAGAAATGAATTTTTAAAGAAAATTGTTTTCTGAAAATAATAAAGGATTTTGAAAATGAATTATTATGTGAAAACCATGTTACCGGGCCCGTATTATGGTTTCGAAGCCCGGAACAAGCTTATTATATGTTATGTGACTTATCTGTGAAATTTGGTGTAAAACGGACTTGAAATGACGTGTTTCGGATCAAAATTGGAAAAGTTAAGCTTATTGAAATTTTGAGAAAATTCGATGAGTTTTAAGGTTTAATTCCTTGTTTTTGATGATATTTTGGTGATTGGGAAGCTTGAATAAGTCCGTAGGATATTTTGGGAGTTGTGTGTATTGTTGGTGTTGAGCCCCGAGGGCTCGGGTGAGTTTCGGGTAGCTAACGGGTTGAGAAAACTTAGGAAAATCTGGTTTTGTTAGTTTTCTGGTGTCAGGACTTTTCTTCAGTGCGATCGCATATACATCTCCGCGATCGCACAACATTAGATTGGTAGGGGTCCCAGGGGCTCTATGCGATCGCAATGCCAGCTCCACGATCGCATAGGGTATTAGTCGAGTCAGAGGTCTGGGGTAATTTGGTCAGTGCGGTCGCGTGGGGGGTGCTGCGATCGCACAGGGTGGGGGGCCTTAGGTTCTGCGATCGCGTAGAGTATCATCCGGTCCTCTTCTGCGATCGCAGAGCACAAACTCGTTCAGTGATTTTTTTTTAATACCAAAACAGAACCTTATACGGGATTCTTCCCATTTTCCACTCTTCTTCTTTTCCCCAAGCCTCCATAACCGAGAATCAAGCTCCCCAACCTCCATAACTCCATAGGTAAGTGCTCTTAACCTCGTTTTCTCTTAATTTCTTCAACTAATCACTAGATTCTAGGTCAAAAATCATGGAAATTAAGGTAGAAATTGGGTTTTTTGGGTAGTGTTAGGTTTTTGGGAAAATTGGGTGATTCAACCTCAATTTGGGGTCGGATCTTAAAACTAATCATATATTTGAACTCGTGGGGTTATGGGTGATCGGGTTTTGGTCCGAACCTCGAGTTTAGACCACGTGGGCCCGGGGTCAAATTTTGATATTTTTGAAAGAATGCTAGAAAATGAACACCTAGGCTATGAGATTATATTACTGAGTCTTTATTGATATTATTGAATTAATTATGCATAGATAACGTTGTTTCGGAGTCGGATTATAAAGGAAAGACGGTCCTAGAGGGTTGATTGCTATACTTTGGACCGAGGTAAGTGTCTTGCCTAACTTTGGTGAGGGAATAGGTATTAATTGCTATGTGCTAAGTGATTATCATGTTCATTGCATAGGTGAGGTGACGAGTACCTATGCAATGTGTGTCAAGCATGCCCGTGAGTCTATTTTGATAGAAATTGCAGTATCTCTTCCATGTTTAGCATATTGTGAGATTGTCTTTACTTGATAATTTATTATTGATTGAAAGTATTGGCTGTTGAGTTTGAGAAGTGTTGATGTGAATGATAATACAAGTGTAGAGTATGCGATCGAAGGGATTCGTTATAGCTGAGACCCTTGCCGGGCATTTATTGAGTTATTGAATTGATAATTTTCCCCTTGCTAGGTGTTTCGGAACTGCTTATTTCCACTATGCTGTACTCCTTGCCATTTTATCTGCTGTTGTTTGGTGAGGAAGAGTGTAAAGCACGAAGGGTGATTCCGTGCCATGATATTTGTTTACATTGCATAGTGAGGAAGAGTGTAAAGCACGCAGGGTGATGTCGTGCCATGATTTTATTGATTATAAGCACAAAGGTAAATGCCGTGCCATGATTCATTGTACATTGCATTGTGAGGAATAGAGTAAAAGCACGAAGGGTGATGCCGTGCCATTGTTTACTTTTCTGATATTTATACTTGTTTCGTGGGCTATTGTATTAGATGCCTCCCTTGGTTTCTTCTATCTGTCAATTAGACTGCTTCACTTCACTTGTTTTCCCTTTTCTGCTCCCGTATCTCCTACTTGCCTGCTTATCTCCTGCCTTGTGTTATTTCATGTTACCTGCTGTAGAATAGGACAAGTTATCGTTAATGTCAAGTCTAGCCTCGTCACTACTTCGGCCGAGGTTAGGCTCGGCACTTACTCAGTACATGGGGTCGGTTGTACTGATGCTACACTGCACTTCTTAATGTTGTGCAGATCCCGCATCCGGACCCAGTGGACCGCATTGAGGGAGTCACCTTCAGTCCACCCAGAGCTTCAAGGTATACCCGCTGGCGTTCGTGGGCCTTGGTGTCTCTCCTACATTTGGATTTCCTCATTGTCTTGCCTTTTTCTTCTAGTTCCAAGACAATTATATATTTCTTTCAGACTTTGTATTTAGCACTCAGTTAGTTAGTTCGTGAGGTTGTGACACCCCGGTTTTGGGATTGTTCGTTGTTGTTGTCTTATCATTTTATTATGAGTTTTTGAGGTAATATTATTTTTCTGCTGTGAAACGTTTGAAGTGATTTGGGATGTTTAGTAAAGATTTGAAAGTTAATGGTGTGGGATGTTTTCGATAAAGGCTGAACATTAATGAATTCGAGTTATTTCAGTAAATGTTTGAAGGTTAATGGTTTTAAATACTGTTACGTTGTTTTATAGATGTCAAAGTGTTGTGTACGTTGGCTTGTCTAGCGGGTTCAACGTTAGACGCAGTCACGATCTGAAAGATGGGATTTCGGGTCGTGACAACTGCTCAATTGTTCCAATGCAGGGAACAACATGCAAGATGAAGCACTGATTATGTATTATGATACAATTGTCATGTACTAGTAAATATTGTTTTAAACACGAAAGAGAGGAAGCAATTTTCCAGTTTATTGGTGTATAATTATTATCTCAAGAAAACTCATTAGGAAATAGGAAGGATCATGATCATCCAAGAAAGCAGGCGTGGCCCTTCCATAAAGCAAGTAAAGCAATTGCTTTAGGCCCCGTATTTATTGGGGCCTCATTTTTCGTTATACCTAACAAGCTATGTATAAGTTTAAATGTCGTGTGAAGTGAAAAAGTTTGATTTCTTTCTTTAACAAATATAGAAAAGAAGGATTTGTAACTACTATAATTTCTGCCAAGAAAATTGCACTTGAAATGAATATTGAAGTCGAATTTCGTAAGAAATGTACGATATATAGGAAGTAACAATTTGATGAGATGCTGATAATAAAATCTCAAAATCTTTCGAAGAGTCCTTTGGAATTGATAACATTGTACATAGTAGACAAAACTATTTTTCACTTCAAAATAGATTTGAACAATTCGAAGCATATGAAAATATATTTGATTTTTCATTTAGCGATAAAAATTAAGATCACTAGATGATGAAAATTTGAAAAAATATTGCCTTAATCTTGAATGTTCCTTAAAGCATAATAATCAATTCGATATTGATGGTTTAGATTTATTTTCGGAATTAAAAATATTAAGAAAAATAATATAATTAGAAGATAATAGCTTAATTGATACACTCGGTCAAATAAAAATAAATTAATTCTTTTTCCAATGCCGATATTACTTATGGAATAATGGTAATAACTCTTATTTCCGTTCTTTCAGCGGAAAGAAATGTTTAAAATTAAAATTGATAAAATCTACCTAAGATAAACAATGTCTCAATAAAGATTAAATGGATTAGCTATATTGTCAATGAAGAAAGACTTATTAGGAGTTATTGATTATAAGAAAATTATTAATAACTTTGTATCTAAGAAATTCTAGAAAAATAGACGTCAAACAAATAAATATTTTTTAAAAAAAAAGATAAGGCCCTTCATAAATTTTTGCTTTAGACCACAAAACTCGTCGGGCCGCCCCTGCAAAAAAGAGAACAAGCTATATGATTTTATTGAAAAATAAGAGATTGAGTACTTTGTGTAACGACCCGGTATGTCGTTACGTAGAACCTGCATTTTAATTACTGTTATATATGTGTTAAAGTTGGTAAGCTTGAAATCAGAATGGTTGTAATGAGAGTTTAGTCATTTAGTTTTTAAAAATAGCCTTAAAGTGAGAAAAGTCAACTGAGAGTTGACTTATTGGTAAACGACCTCGGAATGTGAATTTTATGGCTCGGATAGCTTCGTTAGGTGATTTGGGACATAGGAGTGTGTTCAGAATAATTTTGTGATGTCCGGTGTAGAATTAGTCTTGAATTGGTGAAAGTTAGTTTTTGGCAATTCCGGTCGGCATTGGAAAATAAGCTATCGGGGTCGGAATGGAATTCCAACAGTTGGAACATGTTCGTAATGTTATTTTGGACTTGTCTGCAAAATTTCAGGTCAATCGGAGTTGTTTTGAATAGTTTCGGCATTGTTGGTGGATTTTAGAAATATCAAAGTTCTTAGGCTTAAATTCGATGTAAATTTGGTGTTTTGATGTTAGTTTTGGTGTTTTGAGAGTGCAACTAAGTTTGAATGATCATATGTGAGGTGTTGGTATGTTTGGTTGGGGTCCCGAGGGGCTCGAGATTGATTTCGGGTGATTAACGGACTCATTTGGACTTTAAAACACTGCTGGTTTTCTGGTGCACACAACGATTTGGTTCACTGCGATCGCGGGGGAAGTGATGCGATCGTGGTGAGTTATTTTGGGCAGGCACAAATTACTCTGTGCGATCGCGTGGAATGAGCTGCGATCGCGTAGAGGAAGTTGGGGCGCGTGGGGTTGCTGGCAAAAGCACTGTGCGATCGCGTGCCTGGGGCTGCGATCGGAGGTCGAAGTGAGTGCACTATGCGACCGCAGGGGAAAAGCTGCGATCGTGGAGAACAATTAACTGGGCAGTATTTAAATATTTCCTCCGCGACTTAAACCTTATTTTTTCACCATTGTTGTACGAAAAAGAGCTCTTGGGGGCGATTTTGAAGAGGGAATCCTTGTTCTTCATTGAGGTAAGTATTCTAGTCATTAAAACTCGATTATGGGTGATTATAGAATATAAAACCAGTGTAAATTCATGGAAAACAGTAGAAAAGTTTAGTTTTAGGGCTTGAGATTATGAGACTTTTAGGGGTTGATTTGAGGGGTCAGACGAACTCCGATTTTGGTGTTCTTTATATGTACGGACTTGTGAGAGCACGAAGAACACTTTTGTATAAAAATTTCTGAGTTTCGGGACGTGGGCCCGGGGTTGGATTTTGACCGGTTTCGGATTTTTGAGTTAAATTTGATATCTTTCGATTGGAAATTATTTCTTAAGCGCATATTGATGATAAAAATCTGAACTTGGTAGTTTTGGAGCCTTCGGAGGTTGATTCGAGAGACAAGCGCATTGCGGAATAATTCCGGGTTAGTTTTGAGGTAAGTAATGTCTTTAAATCCTGTCCTGAGGGTATGAAACCCCAGACTATGCACCCTTTCACGGGTTTTGAAATGCAAAGGTTGAAATTTTGGAGATATATTTCCTATTTAGGCGACTATTGAGTTGCAAAACCGAATTTTAAGCCTTTGCTTAAATAGTATTTATATATTATGATACGTTTTGGGCTGTAAGCCATGTTTGGGGCCTAGTGCCGATCTGTTTTCCCTTTGAGGGTTCTGTTTACTATATTTTCCTCACTGATATGATATGATTTTACACTCAGTCTTTTCCTGGTAAATTTTTTTGACACTCAGAGTATTTTGATACTATTTATTGAAAAATGAAACACTGTTTTTGGGTCGAGAACCCGGTATATTTATGGACTGAAGGGCAAATTGAGAGTGTCTGACTGAGTGAAGCTGCTGGCCTATCTTGTGAGGATGTTATGATATGAGTGAGGATGCTGGCCTATATTGTGAGGATGATATGATATGAGGCTGCGAGCCTATATTGTGTGTGATTTATGCCATGTTGTGGCTTATTATAGCGCTTGGGCTATAGGAGCCCCTCCGGAGTCTGTAACACACCCCCAGTGAGCGCCGATACCGATTGAGTGATGCCCGCGGGGCTTATGATGAGTGATGGTGAGGATGCCTGATGGGCAGAGTGATTGTGAGGTTGCCTGATGGGCTGATACTGAAAAATATTGTTACGAGAAAAGATTGTGGCCCGAGGGCAGTTTTATGAGAAGTTTTACTGAAGTTTTCAAACTATGATTTATTTCGTTTTCACACTGGTTTTTACTGAGAATTTTACTGAGATATACTGATATTGCACTTGTTTCAAAGGTTTTCTGGAAACTGATTTCGAACCTATTATTTGATGAATACTACATGGTCACTTGGTGTTTTACTGGTTTTGTGGAATTGTGTACCTGTTTTGTGTGTTTATATTACTCAGACTGTGATTTACTTTCATTACTACTGAGTTGGCGTACTCATAAAGACTCCATGTGCCTCTGTGCACAGATTCAGGTACCGATTTGGAGCAGTAGCTGCCTTGTTCGTTAGCAGCAGTTCACGGGATTTTGAGGTAGCTGTCCAGCGTCCACAGCTTCTCCATTTCCCTTCCCTATTTAGCTTTAGTATTTAATTCAGAGACATATATTATAGTTTTAGCAGAGTTAGATTTATTTATTCTTAGATGCTCATGACTATTGACTCTAGTTCTTGGGAGGTTGGTTAGACTATTATTGAGACGTTAAAGACTTAATTATATTAATTGATGTTATGGTTGCATACTTATTATTTAATTGTGAACTTTTATAATTGAATAAATGCGTAGTGAGGTGATGGTTGGCTAGCCTAGTTCCACGATAGGCGCCATCACGGCCTTGTAGGATTTGGGGTCGTGACACTTTGAATTCTGCATGGACATATTTGGAGCTCTTCCTTAATTTTATATTGATTACCTAATTTTCATTCAATAAATAAAGAAGACTCATTGATTTAGGAGTGTATAAATATTATTTTTAGGTGTATATGATAAAGCTGAAAATTTTGTACATAACATGTACAAAATTATTAACTATATTATTATTATTATTTAAAAATAATAGTTAATTTTGCAATTAGTTAATAATAAAAGATAAACTAATTTAAAAATTATACTCATTGTTATGGGGTAAAACTAATATATTTACTAAATGCAGATCCATTCTCAAGAAAATTCCGAAAAATTGTACTATGTGCTACAATTCTCCGGATTGACAAGTGGCGAATTACCATCGAAATATTGGAAATTCAGACAGATTGCATTTCTGCCAACAATGAATGAAGATATCATATTATAGTCAAATTTTGACTCTAAGAAAAGTGGGAAACTAATCCCACAACCTAAATTTTGTTACATTGCTATTGCTGAAAATACCTATCTCTATCCTCTTCTATGCTTTATGTACAATTTTCCGTATTGGATTCCCATCAAATACTGACCAGGAACCTGTTTCTATGTTACAATGAAAAGAATCAACAACACTAAATATGGCTTTGTACAAACTACCCATGTTACACTTGCAATTTACAGTTTGTATGGCATAATCTGCATCATGGTGAATGTCAACTCCGCATATAACTACATTTGCACCAACGACGACTCCATCGTGTTGGTTCAGCAAATGCATACCCAAATTCACATGTTGGGATCAAACTGGGTTTGTTGTTGTTGTTAAATGCATTGTTCTGTTTAATCATGCAGCACACTCTCCAGAAGGGACCGCGGTCATGATCACCCGTCAATAACAGGTGATCGATTCTTAGACCAATGGATTGCTTGCATCATCCAAGAGCTCAGACAACAACGTGTTCTCTTCAGCTTCTCTCTGCAAATCACTCCAAGAGCCCGGGCGTGAATGTCTCTTTTCAGTTTGCACTTCATTGCATTTCCAGGTTCACAAGCTTTTAGTATTGTACTTTCTTTCTTGAACCCACAGAAAACCAAAGCCAATAGATTAATATTGGAGGCTTCTGGTTTGACTTAAGACCAGTGTCCTTAGTCAACACGACAGTTAACCGACGGACCAAGGCCAATACATGACACCAAAAATTCCCTGAAGAATGAATCATCCCCATTTACTTCTCACCCTTCTTTGTTAAGCTACTTCCTTCCGCATTCTCCGTTTCAGCTTCCTTCTGAACTTTCTTCTTATCTAGTTCAGCCTGCTTCAAGTTCTCTTCATGGGCTTTGCGGTACAACCTCACAAAATTTAAGAGGGTTGCAGTGACTGCACGTAGTATGAAACAGAACAAATAATTAGGAGTCAAACCCTCAAAAGCACTAGCACACGGATGGGAACAATGAGACGCACAAATGAAGCATATAAAGGAATGCAAGCATACATTCATAATTTCTCGAGTAAATTATTCGAATATGACACAAATAACAGGTGACAGAAACTTGGCAGTTAAACTTAGTTGATGCTAATTGGCATTTAATTTTAGTTGATGCCTATGTTGCGCGGACTCTCCAAAATGTAGCCGTACCCGTGTTTGAACCATCAAAAATGCCCTATTTTTGGAGGATCTGACACATATCCGGCCACATTTTCGGAGAATCCGAGCAACATATGTTGATGCTACATTTACATTTCATCCATTGTTTGTCAAAGTTCTTCTTAGTCTAATTAGAGACTTGTATGTCCGTGTAGAGATAAGTTGTTTAGATATCTCTAATTTCAAAGAATGCCAATCTCCACTCGACAAATTATTTAGTCATGGAATCAAGAAGACCAAAATAGAGTGGAATATAGATATAAACGGATTCATATAGCCAACCCAACTAATTTGGAATTAAGGCATAGTTGATTCATGATAGCTCATTAACTACAGAGGAAAGCTTAACCTCCATCCGCAGCTATGTTCCAAATGGTTTGCCAGAGCCCTAGACAATGTAAACCTATACTAGGAAACTACTTCACATATGCTAGATCTACCAAGTCTGATAACTCAGCTATCTTGTTGGCAAATTTGGTACAATCTTAATTGAATCTAACTATATCTTTCTCTGAAACATGCCGAGTATATTTTGGAGAGGTTTAGATTCCCAAAGGATTATCAGTAGAGTGCATGTAATATATCCCTCCGTCTCAATTTATGTGTTGGTATTTGACTGGCCATGGAATTTAATAAAGAAAGGAAGACTTTTGAAACTTGTGGTCTAAAACGAGCCATAGATATTTGTGTGGCTATAAATCATCTCATAAATGGTAAAATAGACATTTTAGAGTTAAATTGTTACTAAATATAGAAACGTGTCATTCTTTTTTCAGACCTCACTTGTGGGATTATACTGGGTTTTTTGTTGTTGTTGTCGTTGTCATTCTTTTTTAGACCGAACGAAAAGGAAAGACTGACACATAAATTAGAACGCAGGGAGTACCTATTACTATGTTCTTGTATTTCCCAGTAAGTGTGCTAGGTTATTAGACAATGTCCAGAGGATTAGCCGTAGCCCGAGCTGTCGTACACCTATTACAATACTTTCTTACTTGATTGCATAACACTGGAGGACATCAAAGGCAACAAAGTAAAGTTCACAACTATAGGGAACCATCTTCATCAACTCAATTTTGTTACTGGAAGACCAATGAGGGGATAAACTATTTTATACAAGTGCTACCTTGTTCAAATGGACATTTGGCAGGATCCTCATTAAAATATAGTGTAAGTGCGTCTGCGTTTCTGCCCTGTGCATCAAGTAAAACATATCATTGACGCTATAGAAATTGATTGCATTGCATAATATAACAAAGAGAACTAAATACAAAGGAATTACCGCCACGGAATACAACTCCCTGAGAGAGCCAACCTCTGCTTCAGACGCACCAATGAATTCCTTTAAGGTCTGTTTTGCAGGACGTAGAAAAACAAACTTTTAAGGACAAAAATATGGTGCACATTTTACTAATTTCCAGGTAAGAAGTGAATGTAACTTAATAGCATCATGGGAATGAATCCTATCAACTCTTATGTTAAATGAATAGCGAATTAAGGAAAGAAAGTAGAAATGACAAAAGCTAAAGATATCCAATTTTGTCAGGAAGCCAAGTAGTGCTAGTCCATCAAAATGCAGCGGCAAGCTAAAAGACTATTCTATCCAGCGTTCAAGTAGGAGGAAGAAATGACAATCACATTTCTTTTTGTTATCTTCCAGCCAAATGCAAACAGTAGTGCTGCTCTTCTCCACAAAACTTTTACCCTCTTTCTTGGGAGGATCGGGGATACATCAATGAAGAGCGAATACAGATAAAGCAAATTTCTCAATGCCACAGGGCTCAATAAAGGAAAATTTGCAAACAGAATGGACTTTTTCATCCAATTTTCAGTTCTACAGGAAGAGGGAGGAAACTACAAAGTCCTGAATTGCAGTATTTCAGCCCTCCTATCATGCAGGAGACGATAAGAATGTGAACACATGCAAGTTAGACATCGTTTATGAAAGACTTACAAGCACCGCCCTACCTTGCAAAAAATTTCAGACACGGGGCCATCATTCTCAGATGCCTCCAGTTCCTTCTTGACTTTTTCCAGCCCCTTGATGATTGCTTGCATTTCTTCAGCCAAAGACTTCAATTGAATCTGCAAGGAGAAACTAATTTCTAACCAATCCGATATAAAATAAAGAACTATCACCAGAGAGAGATAGGTAAATAGATAACCTTTGATGCAGCTTCCACGCTTACAAGATCTTCATGGAAGTCTAAAAGTGCTGGTGACTTGGAAGCAAGAACCTGAGAAAAGTGAGATAATGTTAACACTGCAACAACCTCGCATAGTATAAACAGTTAATAATGCCTTATTCAGAGAGGAGGGATAAAGAAGGATAAAAATATTCAGGTAAAGAACAAAAAGAGGAAAGAGATCCTCTGAGACAGAAATGTTCAATCAAGAGAATAAAGAAGCATTACATGGAAGAGAATAAAACTACGATAAGTATGAATGGAAGTCAAACACTCCTCTACCAGCCAAAAAAAGCAATGAATATCAGTCGTATGAGGTAGGAAAATAGTGACATCTTACATGAGCATGGCTTCATTAGAACATTAAAAGTATTATCTAGAATATTCTTAATGATTATGTTCTTCAAGAGATTAATTAAAAATATTGTGTAGAATATTCTTAAGATTATGCATAATTAAGAATCCCAAAAATATGTTTCATTTAGCTCAAAAGATTCCTTTATTAGAAACCCGCTTTTCTTTTTTTATATATATAGGATAGGGAGCTCTAAGTAATTTTGGGACTCTTGTAACTATTAGAACTCTAGTTCTAGTAAAAGATAAATTATCATGTAAGAGCTTATCGCTGGGCAAATAAAAACCAAGGGTAATGATAATGCAATCTCTTTTTAGTTACATCAATATGAGCTCCAGATCAAGCCCAATAGGAATTTTTCTTTGACATTGACATGAAATAAAGATTAGAAGGTTTAATTAGAAGGAGATAACAATCCAACAAGTTCAGAGTTACATGAACGGGAGTTTCATTTGACTTAAGGTTCAGAAGGAACCTTGAAGGTTGGGATGTTGCGAAGTTTTAAAGTATGGTTGAATTTCTCTATAAACAAAGTTTTTAGCATAGAGCAGAATTCCATGGCACTAAGAAAGATGTGCTTCTTCACCTAGTTTGCAGCAAGAGGTGCAATTATGACAGCTGAAAACTTGAGGAAAATAAGGACTACATATGTCAAATTGTGTTTTATGTGTAAGAATTAGGGCGAAGATATGGATTACATTATCAGGTTGTGTCTTGTTTGTGGTGGCAAATCCTTATACGCTTCGGGCAGCATGGATGATGTCACGCACCATGAAGGAGGCACTGTTCAGTTAGGCATTTAGAAGACATATGATGAAAGGAGAAGACGAAGGGCGTGAGATGTTGCTCCACTAGCACTCGTTTGGGTTGTATGGAAAGAGAAAAATACGAGACTATGAAGTGACAGAAAATGATTTTGTACAATTAAAGAATAGCCTCTTGTCCCTTGTTTCTTTTATGTGCACCCATGAGATTCCAGTTTGTATAGAAGATTGAGTATCTTTCATAAAGAATCATATTTTTGTAGATTCTCTACTTTTTGGTATACAACTTGTATAGAGGAGTTTTCTCTCTCCAATCCCCATCGTCAATAAAATTATTTTACCTTATCGAAAATATAAATATTTAGACAGAGGGAAATAGTGTGAACAAAAGCAGCTATTTAGGAACAGCAAAGATGAAATTACAGTACCTTACAAAGATAATGCATGAGTGTCATCTTGTTGTTAGTAGCACGTGTATCAGTGAGCTTCAAAAGACTGTCCAACTTAAATCCAATGGCAGAACCTGGAGTAAAGAATGACATGGAATTTAGCATCAAAATTTTAACGTCCCAAATTTCGAACTTCTTGACCACACAACTTATAATGTCCTCAGCATGAAGTGACATTCCACCGATCTAATTCAGCCACATAAAATAAAGCATAATTTCTTAGTGCAAGATTCAGTAGTAAGTAACAATTATGCTCATATTTATATATTTCTACAGTTCTTCAAAAATTTGCAAAGCCTAGCAATTTAATGAATTATGTGACTTAGTTTTATTAGTTTGCACTCCGAACATGTGAAACTAAAGGGACTCCACTGGAGCAGAATGGATATAGATGATTCAAAGCTCATGCGACTTATTTAGGTAGAAAAGGCTATAAATAATTGAAACTAAACTCCCCTTAATTAATCAAAAAAGCAATTATTGCTTCGAATTTTCCCCATAACCAAAGAGCCTTAAGTTCCAAAGTTGTAGCATTTAAGAAACTCATTATTGCATTTAGAAAATCAAAATTTCCCCATACTTTATATTTAAGAGAGTTTCAGGTTTTGAAAACCTACATGACGGGAATCAATGGTTGAAAAAAATAAAATGCTTGTAGCGATTACTGAGACATTTTAAAGACAGGAATTCTTACCTCTGGCAGTTCCCTGATTTAACGTATTCCCTAGAAACAAAATTTTCTTCATTATTTCCTTCAATTTGAAAGAATTTCGGACCTGCTACAAGCACATTGTATTTTGTTAAAGATAATATTAAAAAAAAAAAAAAAAACAAAGAAGAGATACGCAGAACCTAGCAAATTACCTCTTCGCATGCAGAGTTCACAGTGGTTAAGCTTTTCTTGAAGTCCTTCACCTGAAATGAAGCTAAATTCAGATGACAGAGAAATTGCTTTAGTAAAGAAGATCTATAGATGTATACAAACCTGAGATTTGAACTGAATCTTGAAAAGAAAAACTCGTAATTTTGACTCTACTCGTGGCACCTTCATCAACTCCAAAAAGAACTGACAGTCAAAGGTAAAATCAGGAACACCGGTGAAGCATGGGATCTAAGCTACAAGGTACTGTAAAACGATAGCAAGTATCAGTTATTCCTCAAATCTTGAAATTGCAAGACGTCCAAAGGCAGGGAAAGGAAACAATTCTTACGAGAATTTCCCACCAAACTTGATAATGGGATAAGGGAGTACATCATAAATTGGACTTTAATCATTCAATCATAAGAAGGTTTTAAAACATTGTTAAAGTAGTCATCGTCATGAATATCTGCCGCCTCCCATGATCTTGAAATTCAAATAGTTAATCCTTTTTTCACCAGGGGACGGCCAGTAGTGATGTTTCATCATTTTCTTAGAACTCAAGAGATGTTCTTCATTTGGTTAGCACTAAATTTACTTCCTGAACAATCAAAATTTGGTCAATGAGATTACGTCTTTGAAACAGAAGGCAGTTGAGATTACTGATGTTATTAGATTGTAAAAGAAGATTTAAGATTGTGCAGTCTTGTCCTGTTACTTAAGTGTAGCTACCATGTCCAACCTAGTAAGGCATCATGAAGTTACATTACACATTCGGTTCCGAAATATAGCTGGATTGTTCCTTGAAAGCCAATCCCAACTTCATAAAGCACTTATGACAACATATCACGGTAAAGAGAGATGAAACTTGCAAATGATAGGCATGTATAAATTATAGTAACATAAAACGAAGACCATCATCATGCACTAATCAGATAGTAACTATACAATGATGTGCTGACCTGTTCGCACTTTCCCAGAAGCTCTTTGTCACCAGTGTAACCCTGAGCAGTTGTTTCAGTAAACAATCATTTAATACATTTAAAAAAAAATTACACAGATATCAACTGAGATAGAGGAGACTGAAAGGAGTAGAGGAGCAGAGAAGAACGGGAAATCAAAGTCAACAGGAAGAAAAGCTTCAGGCTGGTAAACTTCACCTTAAGAAGATCCATCTCATCTTTTGTAGGACAAAACTTTATAAGATTCTCCACCTGATCTGCATCTAAAATAGACTCATCCATTGCCAGTGCAGCTGCCTATGTGCCATAACAGAACAATTGTCATTGCATAACAAAATAGAACATCGTGAGGACAAAGCAAGAATATTAATCAATCAGCTTGTCCTCTACCTCAACCAGTTGATTACGCTATATGAATCCTCGTTATACATTCTACTTTATTCGGGCTCGTTACAGAATAAACCTTTTATTCGTTAAAAGTTTCTCTTTAAATGCAAATTAATCATTGGTTCTCTAAATCTCGTACTTATCTCTACATTGAGATCACCTACGATAAGCAAGAATATTCAGGAGAAAGGGAATCACCTAGGTCTACCAAGTCTACTCCAGCATGTACAACCACGAAGGAAAGAAAGTTTCTTTTTTTTTCTCCTTTTCTCCGTTAACCCTGACTTCAGGTTTTACACATTTCTGGTACACCTTGACAAAGAAGGAGAGACCGAAGCCTAATTTGCCATATTGTATACCAAAAGACCAAAAATGTAAAAAGAAAAAGTAGAAAGATGAAGGAGATCTAATAGAAGAAAGGAAAGTCCTATGAGGTCTCAACATGTTGCATGGGACCACAATGAGAAGACTAATTAACAACAACGTAATTGCTCCATTAACATATCAACCACGAGGATTTCAACAGCCTGACAAATTCTTCTTCTCTTTCTATTGAACAAAGGTAAGTTGGGCTAATACCTATCTATCTCAATTGTTCACTCTACTTCCTAGGTATTGGTGTATTCTTTTCAAGCTTAAACATAGTTTGAGTGTAATGTGCATAGGAAAGAAAAGGTAGGAGGAAAACCAAATGAAGTTTCTTTTGTACCATGACTTGATAGGGATGGTTGGTTCGCATTTATCAGTTTTTCTTCCCTGTTTAAGCCCAAAGTAGTCTGAGTACTGTGAACCATGCTTACAAGAGCAAGTAGCTTTCCTTTGTCCCTACTTTTCTTTTTTCGCTAGATTACAGTACATATATTTAGGCCCTAGAATTTTTACGATGTGATCTGGAAGAAATGTTTAAACTAGTAGGATAACGAAAGAAAGCAAATAATCATCAAAGTCAGGTCACTGACTAGAGATCGGTATTTTCTTATACTATTAGCTATGAGCAGTGTTATGTGTGACTTCTAGGTGAGCTGAAAGAAAGGAAATTCAGAACATCTGACGTTATAGACTCACTATCCTAAACACAGATATAGAATCCCACCATCCTATTCAGTTATCTTTCGAGACTTAACCCACATATACTCGAAAACAGCTCCTCTCTCTCTCCCTCTGTGCAATCAGATCAGGATGTTATTTTGTCTCTAAAAGTAAAGGAGGCAAGCCTTCAAAAAAGAAAACCAAAGAAAATAGAAAATAATGAAGAAAAGCACTAAACTAACCATCATGTCTGGAAGTGGCATTTTCACCTTTGTGAGCATAATCTCAGTATTATTCGCCCTTCTTAGGTCAACCTACCAAATAAATACAGGAGAAAATTAGGAAAAGAAGAACTCATGCGAGCAGTTAGAAAACAAAGAAAATTGTTCCTCAAATTAACCAATATCAAATTCTCATAGAAAGCAACACTAGTTAATCATCCAAGAGGGATCTGGGGAAAGAAAAGAAAGAAATAAACATGAAAGAACCACGAGAGACTACAAGAATAAAGTATCAAATCAATAGCATTATTTATTTCTTAGATTCTTTGCAGACAGTTCCTAGAAAAAAGGTATTGAGTCATATTGATTACCAGATGAACCTTGTCCGGTTTAGATTCAGCAGACTTCTTCCGTCCTCCAGATTTACCCGAACTACTTGACTTGGGGGTGGCAGAGAAAAGAACCTCAATTTCTGACACATCAAACTCTGGTGCACTTGATTTGGAGTAAAATTATCAGTACTTCATTTTAGTGGAATATAAGCACTGTCAAACTAAAAAATCATGGAACATACGTTTGAGGCTCTCCATGTCTCTGTAGTTCCTCCCATAGGCTTCCCTGTAGTGCCCTGGTTACCTTGCTCCAGTGCAATGGCTTTAAATTAGATCTTGTCCGTGAAAGTATTGGAGCTCTCCCAGCAGGAATTCCTCTACCGGCTGCCCCAGGTCCTTCAGCGCCAAATAGTGGTGGTGGGGGAGGTCCACCACCTGGAGGCCTTGGAGCTCCAGGTGGAGGAGGTGGACCAGGTGCACTACCTCCAGGAGGTGGTGGGGGAGGTGGCCCAGGTGCTCTACCTCCAGGAGGTGGTGGGGGAGGTGGTCCAGGTCCTCTACCTCCAGGAGGTGGTGGAGGAGGTGGTGCTACATGTATTGGAGGAGGTGGTGGACCTCCACCAGGAGGAGGAGGAGGTGGTGGAGGGACGCCTTGGGGGGGAGGAGGAGGAGGTGGAGGGCCGCCTTGGGGGGGAGGTGGAGGAGCTGGAGGGCCACCACCGGGGGGAGGTGGAGGAGCGGGCCGACTGCAACTTGGAGGAGGTGGAGGAGCTGGAGGGCCACCACCGAGGAGAGGTGGAGGAGCTGGAGGCCCAACTATTGAAGGAGGTAGAAGTGAAGCTCCAGGTACTGGTGGAGGAGGAGGAGGAGGAGGAGGAGGAGGTGGTAGAAGTGAAGCTCCAAGTACTGGAGGAGGTGGAGCTGCTGACAATGGAGGAGATGGTAAAGGCGATACATGCAAGGGAGGTGGTAGAAGTGAAGCTCCAGGTACTGGAGGAGGAGGAGGAGGAGGTGGTAGAAGTGAAGCTCCAAGTACTGGAGGAGGAGGAGGAGGAGCTGCTGACAATGGAGGAGATGGTAAAGGCGATACATGCAAGGGAGGTGGTAGAAGTGGGGGTCGGGGTGGTTCTCCAGAGAAAGAAGCTGGGGAGGAAGGAGGGTGGGGACAAAAAATTGAAGGTGCAGGTGGAGCAGGTGGAATACCATAGGAGAGGGGTGGGGGAGGTGGAGGAGGAGTCATGGATGGAGCATTTCTTGGAGGGGGTGGGGGTGGAGGAGGTGGGGGCAGAATTGGCGCCGAAGCCTTTATTGAAAGAGGTGGTGGTAAAGGAGGTGGAGGAGGAGTTGAAGTCGGAGCATTTCTTGAAGGAGGTGAAGGCGGGGGAGGTGGAGGTGGAGGAGGTATATTTTGTGAAGGAGTTGAGGTTGGTGGAAGTGGAGCACTCTGCAAAGGTTGTGGAGATGGTGAAGGAGGTAGCAGTGGTGGTGGGGAAGGTGAAGCTGAAACACCAAGTGAAGGAGGTGGCTGGGGTGGAGGAGGAGGAGGAGGCGGTGGTGGTGGAGCACTTGTTGTTAGCAAAGAAGTAACTCTAGGCACAATTGGAAATGGTGGAGGTGGTGGAGGAGGTGGAGGAGATGGAGGGGCACCGTGCTTTGCAGGTATAGGAGGAGGGGGAGGGGGAGGAGGTGCCTGCGGAATGGACAGCTCAAAGCTAGCCAACTTTGGTGTAATAGGCGCATATAGAGGTGGAGGTGGGGGTGGAGGTGGAGAAAGAGGTCGCAATGGACTTGATGCTGCCAAGGAGTTAGTTGCACAAGCCACATCTGGCAAAGGAGTTGGTGACAATTCCCTACCACCTCTTAGTACAGTAGATGATGTGGGTGGTAAAGTTGGGGGAGGAGGAGGAGAAGAGTTACCCATATGATTCATTCTTAAGCCGTTTGAGGATGGAGGTGGAGGTGGAGGCGGAGGCGGGGTTGGCGATGATAAGGATATGATATTATGACTATGAGAGCTACCCATGTGAGTCATTCTCAAGCCATTTGATGATAGAGGTGGAGGTGGAGGTGGAGGTGGAGGTGGAGGTGGAGGTGCTGGTGGAGGTGGAGGTGATGATACAGATTTGACATTATGACTGAGTGACATGAATGGAGCTGGAAGAGGCGGCGGGGGAGGTGGGGGAGGGAAGGATAGGTGAGTCAAAGAATCCGTTGTAATATGGCTTTCCGGCGAAGACACGGGTAGCGTTGCAGAATCTGGTAGGTCATTACTTGCTTCCTGAATAGGAGGCAATTCAAGTGATGAAGTGCTCGGATATCGAAATGAAGGCAGTGAAGAAGGTGGTGGACTTTGAGGGGATTCCTGAAGGTCATATGCCTGGCTTTCAACCGATTCTGATGAAGAGGTCATTGCAACAGGGGCCTCCTTGACCGTTGACATGTCTAATGATGCAGGACATGAAGAGCGCTTCTTTGGAACACGACCTGCTCCAGCTGGAATTTTAGCTTCTGAAGAAGCTCGAGGAGATGACGATTTTGATTTTAACCCAGATTGAGAATCCTTGGTAACAGCAAGCACAGGTGGAGCACTCTTATACCTTGATGGTGGATATGCCACATGCATTGAATTAGTGTAAGAACCTTTATTAGAAGGGATCCACCGAGACACTGCATTTGGCTTTGCTAGCCGCAACAGAGTGCCCTGAGATTCTTTTTGTTTAGACTTATCTTTAGGTCCAATCCCATCAGCAGCAAGTTTGGAGTTGGATACAATCTGTTTCTTCAGAGATGAAAGTGTCTTTTCATTCTTTCCTTTACTGATATCAGCAGTCAATTTCTGTTGTGAACCCTGCCTCTCCTGTCTAAAGGTGCCTCCTATATCTTGCTTATTCTCCACTTCTTCTGATATGACACGAGCCCCATGTGTTCCTGCTTTTGAGTCCTTGTCGCTAGAAACATCAGAAATCACAGCCTTGGAGTTTATCAAGTCGTCATTATGCGCTAAACCATTTGTTTTTGATGCTTGTTGAGTAGAATCTGTATTTCCTTCTTGTTTGTGATTAACATCAATAAATGCACTATCTTGAAAAGCATGATGCTCCAACTCCTCTTTCCATATTTCAGTGCTATCGTCATCCTGCATACTGTCCTGAACTGAATGGGCATCAGATTCCCCTCTTCCATCCGGTCCATCAAGAGCATTACTGAATATCTCTTCCACCTCAAAGAACTCCTCTGGTGAATCACCTTCAGTCTCATTATCATCTTCATCTGGCGCTTCTACGGTGATAATAGATGGAACAGCATCCGAAAAAAGTACCTGGTACAGAAATAAGCATTCTTCAACTCCTATAGATCCCTGTTAAAGGATAATGAAAAAAAGAGCCAAGTTCAGAGAAATAGATACCAAACCTCTGCTTTGAACTCCCTCGGAAATTGGTCTTTTGCATCCCATGGGACATCAACTTCATCACGAGTTAACATTAAAACATTTGAGCGAATAAATGCCGTATGAAACATAACTCTGAATATCATTTCTTCCCTAACTAGGTCATCTTCCAAATGGATGCACTCAAGAACAACATCTCCTTGGACACGACAGTGGATATCTATTTTCAACAGCGCACACTCTTCCTGGAGAGGGGAAGTTAGCAGAACACACTTCAGATTTCAGCTAATTAAATGTAAGTCTCAAATGTTTAAGGCTTAGCATTACCTGTCGATAGAGGCGACCATGTTGTTTTGTCTTTGAAGTTGAAAAGAGGAGTTTAGAACTCCTATTGGACGTTGTTGAAGCAGGGTCCTGACCAAAGACACGAACCACCAATCGGCAGCCCTTCCCACCATCAAATAGAGGAAGGACCCTGAGTATGATACAATCTAAAGCGAAAGGTATATCTGATGGCAGCCAATCTAAGCCAATAGTTCTTCTGGTGATATAGTGGAGATATCTAAGCTGAGACGGCTGTGGATTCAGAGGTGATAAAACATAAAGAAGTTCCCTTGGAGCTTGCCTGTATACCATGTCAAGAGTCTTCTGCTCGCCAGTGTACTGTTCTCTGTACAAAAGAAGGCCAGCAAGCATGAAAGCAAGTACGGGCCACCCTCCCCTCTCACAGTGCATTAACAGCACATTTTGTTGGCCCTCGAGTGAAAGCCAGCTCTCACTGGATCTCAAGAAGTGCTTGATCATCTCCAGTGGCAATACAGGACACCCCTCATATCGCCGAGGATAATCCATGACTGTCATATCATACTGTGTTAATATATCTGATATTTGGCTCCTCTGATCTCCTTCTTTGAAGTTAAAAACCATGAAAGAAGCATCTGGATAATGGTCCTGTAGCTGAGCTACAATCCCTCCCATGTATGTCTTGTACTCATATTCGTCCAATGCGTCCGTTGAGAAGCAACAATCAAACACTGCAAAGTGTGAATTAAAAGGAAAAGCAGAGAAGCATCAATAGTTAGTGTTGAAGACAAAATTAAATATATAAAAGTATGCTTTCTCTAAAAGTGAGATGGTCAGACACTTCAACATGGTGTCAGAGCAGGCAGAGGTATTGGGTTCAGGTCTCACAGCCACCCAATACCAAATGTAGCTAGCTTTCAACCAAAAGCTATTAGAGAAAACTTTTTCATTTTTTGCAAAAAAACTGAAGAAACTAAGCCAAAAACTGAAATGTAGGTCACCTAACAAATTTTCAGAGGCTCAACAAATACAGAGAAACACAAAAGAAATGCAGAATTTGGGGGAGAAAACATACCATAGACACGTTCAGAGATCTCTAGAAGCCGATCCGGCGGCTTCCTATAGAAAAATCGTCTGAACAGCGCCATCTAATGGCGCTGTATCTCTATCAATTGCATCCAAAACCCCTCAGGAATGTACCCCAATTGATCCCTAAAATGTTTCAATGGATCCTCAACAAATTTGCAAATATGACATTTAAAATTAATAAAGAAAACCCAAATGGGTCGGTGATCAATGCAAAATTGGAGCTGGACTTTTTGTTAAAATTAAGAGCAGCTCAGTTGCAATTGAAATGGATAATGTGGAACAGAATTATTATGAAGAAAAAACAAGATTTAAAGTAGGGAAAGTGACAGTAAAATAAAAAAAGGAGAAATAATCAAGGAGAAAAATATGAAAAATTTAGGTTTTTAGGATGAAAATGAGATTCAATGATGATCATTGCCATTGATGAAACTGGGAAGGTGGTAGACAAACAGGAACCGGATTCGGAAACCTGACCCGAAACCTGTTACGGTCGTTGTTCGTTAGATTTGACAAACTAATGGCTATGTACACGTGGCATTTGTCCACGTCCCAAAGCTGACACAAAGAGAATTTGACAGAAGATCTGTTTTCCTGTTCCGGACAAAAGACCAACATCTTTTACAAAAGTCATAATCGAACCTAGTATAGTTTTGTCCTATTTGGGGTCAGTTCCCTTTATTTTTTGGTCTTCTTTTGGATAGAAAAATTAGAATTGAGAAGAAAAAAATATTAATGTCTCTTCATTTTTATAATTTCAAGTACTCCCTCCGGTCCAAAATAATTAATTTTTTTTACATATTTTCACGCATATTAAGAAATCCACATTTTAGCATTAATTAACAATGAAATTGACCATATTAACCTTTATTATCTCACTTAAATACTCCTAACACATATTCCAACACTATTTACTCCAAGAACAATGTAGGGGAAAAAAAATCATTCTTGAATTCCGTAAAAATCACTTATTTTGGACCTCAAGAAAAAATCCAGAAAATCACTTATTTTGGACCGGATGGAGTAGTTGTTATCGATTTTTACTTTATTGAATATATATATATATTCTCAAATATAAATTGGAGATAGAAAATCACTAATGGGTCGTTTGATATGGGGTATAAGAAGGTATAAGGGTGGTATAAAAATCTAATACCATCTTAATACCCTGTTTGGTTAGCAAATTAGGTATAAGTTATCATGGTGTTAATTTTAACACTCGATAACTTATACCTTATAGAAGGTGGGGTAATTAGCACCAGTATAACTTATATCTTCTTCTTAGAAATTATGCAATTGTCATTCTTAATACAACATACCAAACAATGAATAAACAACAATCCCAGCATAACTAATCCCAGCATAACTTTGTAGACATGTAATTTTTGACCCTCTCCGAGATTTTATACTTTTTAGCGTTTAAATATTTAGTTTAGGCCTAATATCGGTTATTTTAACTAGTTTTAACTCTTTTACTTAATTTTATCACAAAAATTAGAAAAAATACAAAAATAGTTTCGTTTTGAAAATCTAATTTTATTTTAATAGTATATGTTAATTAATTAAGAGTGATTCCTATATTTTATAAATATATTATACTTTTTTTAGCCCAATTCGGACCTAGCCCATTAACCCCTTGGCCCAAATAGCCTTAGCCCATACTCACTACCCTAAAAATCCTAATACCTATCTTCTTCTTTCCTAACAAAAAAGACCCTAACAAAAAACCTTGAACCCAAGAGCCGCCTCCCCTACCCCCTCCCACCGCCACCTTCAACAACCACCAAACCAAGACCATCTACACCCATCAGATCCTACAACCAAAAACCTAACAGACCCCTAACACAAAAGATTTCGGCCGCCTCACTTCACCTACATCAGTCTCACTCAATCATATACCTCACTAGCCTCACCATCATCAACAAATAAGGGGACACGACCCACATCAAGTATCACAACATAACAACAATTAATAGAGACTGAGATAAATATGTACAATAATTTCTATGACTGAGTACAGATAATATTAACATGAATAAAGCCTAAGCATGATCTCTAACATGAAGGCAGACAAGTTCAACAACAAGTAACTATGTAAACACGAATGATGGCCATGTGGCCTCACGGGACGAACCAAGTCTCCATCCCTCGAGGTATACACCCACACGCCCGTCACCTAGCATGGGTATCACCTTCAAACAATCACATGATATCAAATTCTCCGGGTTTATATCCTCAAAGCTAGAGTTAAAATTGTTACTTACCTCAACAACGTAAAATCCTACTCTGGGATGCCCTCGTCTCTAAAATCGGTCTCCAAAAGCTCTGAATCTAACCATAATCAGATTAATACTATCAACGTAGGCTAACAAATCGAATTCCACAATAAAAACTATAATATACCAAATATCCGAAATTGGCTAAAATTCGGCCCCCGAGCCCACGTATCTAAATCATTCAACAATGAAAGAATCAAAACTCTCTTCCTCTTCTGAGCCTAACCATATAAAATTTATCAAAATCGAACTCCGTTTGGTCCCTCAAATCTCTACCTAAAAATCTCCAAAACTCAAGCCCAACTCCCTTAATTACTTTTGAAATCATCAATCAAATCCCAAAAATGAAGATGGAGTCATGAAATATAACCAAAAACAAGTAGAGACACTTACCTCAATCCCTATGGTGAAAATCGCCTCCAAAATCACCCAAATCCGAGCTTCCCAACTCAAAATATGACCGAATGAGCAAACCCTAGTTTTATATATTTTTCTGCCAGCCATTCTGTCTCGTTTCTCGTACCAAACGATCCTGAAACTCATTTTTATGCCTCCAATGGATTGCTTGTAATATTCTAGTCAAGTTAGGCTTTTGAATCACTCAATTTGACCTTATAATGAATGAGATATGAAGGTTTTAATATTTGCAAATTGTGCAGATTTTTAAATACGCTGTCAGTGACAATTCCGTAATTAATCTGAAAAATCTGAAAACCTTAGTAAAATGACCATAAAATCCTCACACGATGTCCAAATTCGACAATTCTTTTTGCTACAGGTCCGTAATTACGATACAGATCTTATGCTTCAATCAAAAAAAAATCGGAGCTCATTTGTTCAATATGATATCATTTATGCTTGAAGAAATGACATCGAAACATAAGAAAAACGAGCGCAACACAACTCAAACCTATCTGAAACTCACCTGAGGCCCTCGGGACCTCAACCAATAATTCCAACAAGTCATATATCGTTGTCCTAACTTAGTCGAACCTCCGAATCACCCAAAACAACACCAAAACACCAAAGCAACTTCGTTCAAGCCTAAGAATTTCTAAACTTCCAAAATTCGCCAACGACGCCAAAACCTATCAAACCATCTCCGAATGACCTCAAATTTTGCACACAAGTCCTAATACATCATATGGAGTTACTCGTGTCCCCAAACTACCAAGATAAATGCAAATTCTCAAAAGACCGGTCGGGTCGTTACATTTCCTCATGAATCTCAGAACTTATTAAATCGTGGATTTATTCATGAGACTCTTTCGTAGTGTCATTTTGATCATTTATTTTCCTTTTTCTAGGATTTCAATCTTTAGTACCCAATAGTCTGCCACGTTTTAGGCGTGCTTTTGACTCATTAGCTATGATACTAGAAGATTGTCCAATAGGGACATCAATACAGATTGGAATATTCTCTGTAGGGACATGTGATTTTGTTATCCTTTTCAAATCCGTAAATGCGTCTGCATTGATTTGATATTCTTTTCAAATGGATAATCTTTTGCACCTCTTTTCATAAATAGTGGTACTTGGATCAAGATGAGATAATGATGGATTTTTTCACAAAAATTTCCCGTTTGGTTTCACTAATTTCTCCCCCTAATTTTGGGAAAAGTGTCTCATCGAATCGGCAGTCTGCAAATCGAACAGTGAATAAATCCCCTGTTAATGTTTCAAGATAGCGAATATTGGAGGGCGATTCAAACCCAACATATATTCCTAACCTTCTTTGGGGACCTATTTTGGTGCGATATGGTGGTGTTATAGGCACATATACTGCGCACCCAAAAGTTCTTAAATGGGATATATTAGGTTCATGATCCAAAACTAATTGCAACGGGAAATATTTATGATAATTTATCGGTCTGAGACGAACTAGCATTGTTGCATGCAAAATGGTGTGACCCCAAACAAAAGTGGGCAGCCTCGTTTTCATGAGTAACGGTCTTGCTATCAATTGACCCTACAAGGTCATTTTGAGTGTGAACATGAGCTACTGGATATTCCACTTTTATCCCAATTGATAAGCAATAATCATTAAATGCTTGGGATGAAAACTCAGCAGCATTATCAAGCCTAATAGACTTAATTGGATTATCGGGAAATTATGCCCGTAATCGAATCATTTTTGCCATTAATTTTGCAACTGCGAGGTTGCGAGATGACAATAGGCACACATGAGACCATCTAGAAGATGCGTCTATTAAGACCATAAAATATTTAAACGACCCACTAAGTGGGTGAATAGGTCCACAAATATTCCCTTGTGTACGTTCCAAAAACGCAGGGAACTCAATCCCAACCTTTGTTAGTGATAGTCGAATAATTAACTTACCTTGATAACAAGAAGCGCAAGAAAATTCATTATTTTTAAGAATATTTAAATTCTTTAATGGATGATCATTTGAGTTTTGTATAATTCGTCTCATCATAATTTATCCAGGATGTCCCAATCGATCATGTCAAAGTACAAAAGTATTGGAATCAGTAACCTTTTGGTTTACGGTAGAATGTGCCTCAATTGCACTAATTCTTGTCCAATACAGGCCACAAGATAAAGATGGGAACTTCTCAATAACCTTCTTTTGGCTATAGACATTCTTTGTAATGATGAGATATTCAAGATTATTCTCATTTATTGTCTCAATATGATATCCATTTCGGGGGATATCTTTAAAACTCAACAAATTCCTCTTGGACTTGGAGAAGAACATTGCATTCTCTATGTTAAGTATTGTTCCCTTAGACAGAGTTATAGTAGCTCTTCCAGAGGCTTCAATTAATTTACCACTACCAGAAATTATAGTAATATCTGCCTTACACATACTTAAATGAGAGAAATATTTCTTCTCTTTGAATATTGTACGTGTCGTACATGAATCAACTAAACAAATATTTTTACAATTAAACATTGATACAAGTTTGCTTTGTGAGGTATCCATATTTTCTTCCCATGGTTTGACATTCAAAAGAAATATACAAATAAACATTAGTATATTCTTGTCGATTAAATATAGAGAAACTTTCAGATTCCACTATGTTTTAGTGGTTATTAGCTAGTTGTAGATGTCATTTACTATATTTTGTGTATTTAAGCTACTGTATTCATGAATACAGTAGCATTTCTAGGCGTGAAACAGGGAATTACAGCTAGACATATTTTTGTATTCGAGTGTATTCGACTGTATTCATGGCGTGAAATATGGGATTACAGCTGGACAAATTATTGTATTCGACTGTATTCACGGCGTGAAACAAGGGATTACATTGTTTTTAAACAGAAAGTGAATTAATTAGCATAATAGACTCCTAATATAACTGATGGACTGTATTCTGTTTTGATGATCTAACAAACTTTCATGTAAAGAACCAGATAAAGGACCTGATATGTGGCCAGCACAACCAGTAAGCTTTAACTCAAGGAATTCTGGATAGTGTACTGTTGAACTCATAAAAAACAGCTGAGGGACCTGATCCCTTGACAGTCTCACAGACGAAAGTACAAGTCAACTCTACAATTGTAAAAGCTGTGACAGAAAAGTGACTGCCTGCAACTGTACACGCTACAGTGCATCAGTCACTTCCCATTGGTTGTGAAGTGTACTTTCAAGATATGGGCATCCTCCTTGGAGTGTCCTAGGGATATAATATCTTGTTTGGAGACAAACAAGATATTCACTTGAGCATTAACTAAAAACATTCTCTCAAGCATTGAAGAGGGTTCTAGTATTGAATACTCATGTGTGTCAAGATCAAGAAGACAACTTCACTAAGACGGACCAGTTTCACCTTGTGTCGTTAGTGTCCTTAGTTGAGTTGTAATCTTGCATTTTGTTTTTCATTGTATCCTATCGGCTTTTGTAGAAGCAGCGTGTTAGGAATCTCTCAACCACAAATCTTGTGTGTTTGTGTTGTGACTAGTAAAGTCATAAGTGAAAAGTCTTTGTAACTTAGTGAGTGACAAAGTGAATTGTAATCATTACAAGTTAGTGTGTTAAAGTCTTTGTAAGAAGTTCATTACAAAGTGGCTTGTAATAGTTTAGATTACAAATTAGTGAAGTTGAAATTCTAAAAGTGTAGGTCGTGGTTTTTGTCCCCTTGAGTGAGATTTTTCCACATAAAAATCCCGTGTCCTTTTTACTTGCTTTCTTAGTGTACTTATCTGAGGGAACTAGTAGAAGACCAGGTCTCTCTACAGTTTGGTGGACTCACAGAAACTATCAATTGGTATCAGAGCAGGTTCTTTCTAAACGGTTAACACCTAGAAAGGATCTCCAATGGCTGCTCCACCAAACTTTGAAGAAGGTCAATCAACATATCGACCTCCTAGGTTCAACGATCAGTACTATGGGTGGTGGAAAACCCGCATGCACGACTTCATAATGACTGAAGATTCTGAGTTATGGGACATCATTTGTGATGGTCCCATGTTCCTATGCAGAAGGTAGGAGAAGCTGGTCTGTGATCGGCTCTCACCCACACTACTATTAAAGTAGTAAGATGAGGGTCGGTGCATCTTTTACCCGAAAGGTCGGGATCGAATCCTCAGGGAGTTATGATTTGGAGTGAGTTTCTAAGTGATCTAGCAATGGTTCGTGTTCTTGATTACACTTTTCATAATTGTTGGTTTTGTACTATAACTATGATTTATACTAATGATAATTGCAATTGAACTACTATTATCTTTTTAGGTTGTTTTCTAATTGGATAAAGGCACTAGGGTTATGACTTCTTACCTAGGCGAGTAATTAACGGATTCTAATATCTAAGGCAAAGATGTTATTCGGGGAATTATGATATAGCCAAATGCTCCAAAGTTACCCATTCTATACCTCTCGGTAGTTTAAGTGGCTATGCCTAATTGCCTTTCTTAAGGTCAATTGGGTGTCAAATTTTCACAAGCAATATGGGCTCAAGTAGGGTTGTACTCTCTCGAGATTTAACTCGTTAATTGGGACTATCAATTCTCATGATTTCATCCCAATTCCTTGTTGGGTTGATTTTCTAGACTCAAGCCCCCTTTCTCAAGAAGGACCCAAGTCAATTGAACACCAATTAGTGTTTTCAACCACTAATCTTAACAATAAAACCACAAATCAACCAAAATATCCATCACCCATAAACATCTAAGCCCTAATTTAGAGAACTCATTAATTACCCACACTAGGATTAAGCCACAACCCTAGCTAATAGGTTTAGCTACTCATAATCAATGAAGAAATCACATAAATAGATGAAGCAAAACCCATATGATTAAATTATAAAATAAAATAGGAAGATTCAATGTTGAATTCGAGCTAAAATTGCTCAAAAGATGAAAAGAGACTATTCACGAGCTGCCCACAATATCTGATACTCAGCGTAACCTAAAAAAATACAAAAGAAGCTATTTATACTTAGCCAAAAATTCCGGACAAAAATGCCCCTGCGGGGTCACCGCGGACCGCGAAGAATGGACCGCGGTCCGCGAAGGTCTTCTGGGCTTCTGAAGCTGGGGTGTCTGAACCTCTTGACCGCGGACCACGTAAAATGGACCGCGGTCCGCGGTACCTTTAGCCTTCCAAATGAGTCTCTCTAAATCTCCTCACCGCGGTCCTCGTAGAATGGACCGCGGATGCGGTGGAAGTTTGCCTTGTAAACCATTCCCTATTATCCCTCTGCCTGTGTGGGATCCTCAGTGTGGGTCCCGGGGTCTGTGGACTGTGGAGGAACCTGTGACTGATCCCCAGAGCCTTGTGCCTCCGGTTGGACCTGGACCTGCACCTCCTCTGTAGTCTGGGCCTGTACTGGTGGGTCTACCAACTCTATCACTAATCCCTCTGTACGTGGCAGCACTCTCCTTCTCTTGGCTGGCCTCTCAATCTCTATCTCTTGCTCAGGCTAGGCAGCAGGTCCTGAAGCAACGGGTCCAATGGCAGGTGGTCTTCTTTTAGCTTGTCTACCTCCTTCCTCAGCTCCTTCACTGACTCCCTTGATGCACGGGTCTTCTTTAGCGTCTTTGTCTCCTTTGCAAACTCCTTTAATGCCTTCCCGTGGGAGTCAACAGCATCCAGAATCTTCTTCTAGTTGTCAAGGATTTTCTTCTGGTCGGCCAGAAGTTCCTTGAGAGAATCCTCAACTCACTGGGGTACCTGTGGTGGAGGGGGAGTAGCCTGGGCTGCCACATACGTAGAAAGTACAAACAACTTAGAAGTAGTTGCCTGCATCCAGTTGTTGATACTAGCAAGTTACTGGCTCAGTTTGTGGGCAGTCAGAGGATATGCCCGAGATGCAGGAATGCCTGGGTCAGTTGAAGTGGAGGGGCCTGGAGCACTCTCTGGGATGGCGGACTCGGGCTGAGAAGGTTCCACTACAACCACTAGCTCTTCAGACTGGCCAGTGGAAGCAATGGACTTACCCTTGAACTTCTTGCTCTTTGGGTTGTCATAATCTGAAGATCATACCAAGAGAACGGAGCTTTGGGCTTCACCTTCGTGTCAAAGTTTCTCTTTTCTGCTCCTTGGTCATCAAAGTACATGTTCAAGAAGTTTGGGAAGGGGTAAGCTCTATCACCTTCATTTACCACCCGGTTGATAACGGTGGACATGACATTCCCGACGTTAACCGGGTACCCCTCCATTATAAAAGCAATCAACACAGCCCGACGGAGAGGAATAAAGCTTTCATGGAAGGTGGGGTCTAGCGTGCTACATACAAATGTCTCCGAACCTTTGGACTCAAAATTCAACGTTCTCCTCAAAATTGTATTCCCAGCTTGAAACCAGTCAGGGTTTTCACCTGGGATGGTCAAGTGCTCCGCTAGCTAATGACGGGCCTCATCACCCGCACCCAACTTCTCTAGGTATTGTGTCTCATCTACATCATCAAACTCTAGATATGCATTCAGTGCCGCCCCATCAAAAGGCACAGTGAGATTCCTCACCATGGTTGCCTTGGAGTCCTTCTTCAGATAGGCCAAATTTTTGTAAAAATCCTTGACAAGATGTTCATTGGCATCCGAAAGGTAGCAAGAGAAGTAATCCCAACCCTTTCTCTCCCTGAATTGTCGTTTCACATTGGAGTTGAGTGGCAATAGATCCTTGATGATGAACCTGCGCTACGGTATCAGTTTCCTCTCCTTCCACCATTCCCAGAAATTATGGAAGGCCGGCTCACTCACGAATCTGTCTTGCCATACCACAGGATTCCTTGTTCTCTCAACTCCCCCAACTTGGGGTTCACCCCCTGTTTGGAGTTCATCTTCAGCTTCTTCATCTCCGTAACGTTCCCCTGACAGGGAAGCTGTGGGTGAGGTGGAGTCTGTATGGCCACTCCCTGCTGTTGAGCCTTCAGACCACTTAGAATTGGCTGGTGCTTGGGCGGAGGGAGAGTCAGAGGGTTCATTGGTTAACCTAAACCTCTCCAGGTAGTCTTCTATGTATTCTGGTATTGATTCTGAAGAGGCTTTGGAAGGTACATAATCACTCTCCGAATGGGAGGCAACTTTGTCTAGTGTCCGGATTATTTTCCTGGTGCTTTTCATAGCTTCCCGGACCTTTGGAGCAAGTTTTCTCATTCCCTTTCCTCGCCCTCGGGATGACTCTCCCCTTCCACCAGGTTTACGGCCACCACCTCGTGATTGGACCATTCTCTGCAAGTTCAAATCATTTAAACCTTGCTAGTACCCAAGCAGTGGATAGATAGGAGCCCAGAAGAACATCAGATACAGAGTAAGGAGTTACAGAAGTGGGACCGCGGACCTCATAAAAGCGCCTGCGGTCCGCGAAGAGGAAAGTATCCAAGAATTAGTTCTCTGAATGTGGCCATCGCAGACCACGTAAAAGCGATCGCGGTCCGCACTCACGCATCGCGAACCGCACAAAAGCGACCGCGGTCCGCAGAGAAGTGGGATGCAGATTACCCCCTCTCTGAAGTCAAGCACCACGGACCGCGGTCCGCGGTCAACACCTGGAGATTGAGAATTCAAGCACCGCGGTCCGTGAAGAAGCAACCGCGGACTGCGCTCATACCGATAAACTAGGGTTTCAAGTTGACAGTAAATTTCAAGTTCAAATGCACATGTTATGAAAACCCTAAGTGTTTAATCAGTGAAATGAATCACAAATGGTCTAAATTAAGCATTATGAACAAACCCTAATATGATTAATGGCTTAAAGAAGAATAAGGGTGAAAAAGAGAAGAAAATCTACCAAATAAATAAGAAAATAATCAAATTAAGAAGTTATGGAAACATAATTACAATTACTAGATGTTGAGATGAAGAGTAGATGAATTAAATGCACACTTGAAAGTATGAAGCTTGAGACACAGGTAAAATTTTACTATGGAGAGTCAAAGTGCGTAAAGTGTAAAATGAAGCCCTGAAGGTCTATTTATAGAAGGGACCTGGGACCCACTGTACTTACCCACCGCGGATCGCGTAAAAGCGACCGTGTTCCGCGGTGGCCAATTGTCCAAAGGTCTATTTATAGAAGGGACCTGGGACCCACTGTACTTACCCACCGCGGACCGCGGTCCGCGGTCCTTCAGGTTTACTAAGCATTGGACAATTGGCCACCGCGGACCGCGAAAACTCAACCGCGGACCGCAGTGGTCCATCGCGGTCCGCGAAAAAGAGTACTGCGGCCGCGAAGCAAACTTCAGAGACTTGTTTTCATAAGAGATGGCACCGCGGACCGCGAAAAGATGACCGCGGTCGCGGTGCAAACTTCAGAGAGCAGTAAATCCAACACTTAGCTTTTTGCCCTGCATCAAAATATTCCTACAACATCCCAAAACCAGTTAGTGCAAAAATGAGTCCTATAATACCAAGAAAATCATTGAAAAACAAAAATAAAGACACATGGGTTGCTTCCCAAGAAGCGCCTGATTTAACGTCGCGACACGACGCATGTTACCAAGTTCATTTGAGATGGATAAGTTCCACCACATGGCTGTCATCAATTTTTCCCAGGTAGTGCTTGACCATGTGCCCATTTACTCTGAAAATCTCCCCACTTTTGTTCTTTAGATCAAGGGCACCAAACGGAATCACAAACACAACTTCAAAAGGTCCGCTCCATTTTGACTTAAGCTTTCCCGAAAATAGACGTAACCGAGAGTTGAACAAGAGAAACAAGTCACCTACTTTGAACTCATTGCCACGAGCATACTTATCATGAAGGTACTTAATTTTGTCCTTGTACAAGGACGAACCGGAGTAGGCATGGAATCTGAATTCGTCAAGTTCATTAAGCTGCTCCACGCGAAGATTGGCTGCCACCTCCCATTCAAGATTCAACTTCCTCAAGGCCCACATGGCCTTATGATCTAACTCAACCGGTAGATGGCAAGCTTTCCCAAACACCAATCGGTACGGAGACATACCGATTGGGGTCTTGTAGGCAGTCCTATAAGCCCATAGAGTGTCATCCAACTTCTTTGACCAATCGGTCCTATTAGCATTGACCGTCTTTGACAATATACTCTGTATTTCCCTGTTGGAGACTTCAACTTGGCCACTCGCCTGGGTATGATATGGAGTGGTCACTTTGTGATTGACACCATACTTTGCAAGCAAAGTGTCAAAAGCTTTATTACAGAAATGCGACGCCCCATCACTAATGATTGCACGAGGCGTGCCAAACCTTGTAAAAATGCTCTTCTTGAGAAATGCAACAACACTCTAGGCCTCATTGTTGGGTAGAGCCACTGCTTCAACACATTTAGAGACATAATCCACCGCCACAAGAATGTAAGTGTTCCCACAAGAGCTAACAAACGGGCCCATGAAATCGATACCCATACATAAAAAATATCCACTTCGAGAATAGTATTGAGAGGCATCTCATCTTTCTTTGAAATTCCCCCGGCCCTTTGACATTCATCACATCTATTGACCAAGTCACCGACATCTTTGTACAATGCAGGCCAAAATAAACCACAACTCAGCACCTTTGAAACAATCCTTGCCCCTCCATGATGACCACCATACGGTGAGTGGCAAGACTCAAGAATCGACCTTTGTTCTTCTTCCGGTACACATCGCCAGATGACCTCATCAGTGAAAATCTTGAATAAATATGGCTCATCCCAATAGAAGTCCATGCTATCCCTCCTAAGCTTCTTCCTTTGGTTATAAGAGAGCTCACAAGGAACAATACCCGTGACAAGATAGTTGGCAATGTCGGCAAACCATGGCATTTCTTGCATTGACACAGAAAGAAGTTGCTCATCGGGGAAACTGTCATTAATCTCAAGCCCATCACAAGGTAGACCTAGATCCTCCAATCGAGAAAGATGGTCGGCCACTTGGTTTTTACTTCCTTTTCTGTCAACAATTTCCAAGTCGAACTCTTGAAGCAACAATACCCAACGCATGAGTCTCGCTTTGGAATCCTTTTTGGTCATGAGATATCGGAGTGCCGCATGGTCAATGTGAACTATGACCTTGGCACCCATCAAGTAAGGAAGGAATTTATCCATCGCAAAGACTATTGCCAAAAGCTCCTTCTTCGTGACAATGTAATTCATTTGGGCCGAGTTCATAGTTTTGCTAGCATAATAAATAGGGTGGAAGATCTTGTTCACCCTCTGGCCCAACACCGCCCCCACAACTACATCACTAGAGTCACACATAATCTCAAAAGGAGAGCTCCAATCCGGTACCGTGATGATAGGAGTTGTGGTAAGCTTGTGCTTCAACAATTCAAAGGCACTCATGCAATTCTCATCAAAATGAAATTTGGCATCTTTCTCTAGCAATTTGCACAAAGGACTGACCACCTTAGAGAAGTCCTTAATGAAACACCGATAGAACCCGGCGTTCCCAAGGAAGATCTGGACTCTCCTAACCGAAGTTAGTGGTGGCAACTTAGAAATCACTTCAATTTTTGCTTTGTCCACTTCAATATCATTCCTCGAGATCTTGTGACCCAACACTATTCCTTCTTCCACCATAAAGTGGCTTTTTTCCCAATTCAACACCAAGTTGGTCTCTTCACAACGAGTAAGGACTTTGTCAAGATTACTCATACACTCATCGAAGGAATCCCCAACTACACTGAATCCATCCATAAACACCTCGAGGAAATCTTCAACCATATCTGTAAAGATCGCCATCATGCACCGTGGGAAAGTGGCGGGTGCATTGCAAAGACCTAAAGGCATACGGGCGAAGGCAAAGGTACCATACAAACATGTGAAAGTGGTCTTCTCTTGGTCCTCTGGGGCAATCAAAATCTGATTATAACCTGAATACCCATCCAGAAAGCAGTAGAAAGCCCGACACGCAAGCCTATCTAACATTTGATCCAAGAAGGGAAATGGAAAATGATCCTTGCGGGTCACTTTGTTGAGATTGCGATAGTGCATACACACCCACCATCCGGTAACAGTTATCGTTGGAATGAGCTCATTTTTGTCATTTTGGACCACCGTCATTCCACCCTTCTTCAGAACGCATTGGACCGGAGAAGTCCAAGCGCTATCCGAAATTGGGTAGACAACCCCTGCATCAAGCCATTTTATGATCTCTTTCTTCACCACCTCTTGCATTGCCTCGTTGAGCCTCCGTTGGTGTTCTACGGAAGGCTTTGCTCCATCCTCCAAGATGATTTTGTGCATGCAAAAAGCGGGGCTTATTCCCCGAATGTCCGCAAGAGTCCATCCTATTGCTTTCTTCCTCCTCCTTAGCACATTTAAAGTTGAGTCTACCTGTAATTGGGTTAGGCAAGAGGAAAGAATGACAGGAAAAGTACGTGATGGACCAAGATATTCATACCTGAGGTGGGAGGGTAGTGGCTTCAACTCCAAAGTCGGGGGCTCTTCAATTGAAGGCTTTGTTGGTGGAGTCTTCCGGTTCTCCAAGTCCAATGATAGCTTTATGGGACCATAGGAGTAAGAAGCCATGCCTTGAAGGGCATTGGTACTTTCAACAAAACCATCTACCACGGTGTCCTCGTGGTCCAATAAGGCAGCCTCCAATGGGTCATCAACATGGATCATAGAGCTTGCATCATCAATAATAACCTCAGTCACAAGGTCCATAAAAGAGCATATTTCTGTACTGTTGGGTTGCTTCATTGATTTACAAACATGGAATACCACCTTCTCATTTCCCACTCGGAAAGTGAGCTTCCCAGCTTCCACATCAACCAAGTCCTTCCACGTTGTAAAGAAGGGCCTTCCCAAAATGATGGGGACCTCAAAATCCACTTCGCAATCCAGAATGACAAAGTCCGCAGGCAAAATAATTTTTTCCACCCGTACCAACACATCATCAATTATCCCTAGGGGCCTCTTCATCGACCTATCCGCCATTTTCAAATGCATTGAGGTTGCCCGATTCCCAATTTTTTAAATACTGAGTATGGCATCAAGTTAATACTCGCCCCAAGGTCACACAAGGCTTTAGCAAAATCCGCACTCCCGATTGTGCAAGGAATGGTAAAAGCTCCCAGGTCTTCAAGTTTGGGTGCCATTGAATGTACTATGGCACTCACTTGGTGAGTCATCTTGATGGTTTCACACTCCATAGACCGCTTTTTTGTAACTAAGTCCTTCATGAACTTAGCATACCCGGGCATTTGTTCCAAGGCTTCAACCAACGGGACATTGATGGAAAGATTCCTCATCATATCAATAAACTTCTTGAATTGAGTCTCTTGCTTTTGTTTTGCCAATCGTTGAGGGTATGGAGGAGGGGGCCTAGGAAATGGTGCCTTGTCTTGTGGGACCACCGGTTCCGATATATCAATCACGTGTTCCCTAGACGGATTCATGTCCCTTTGAAAATCCTCCCCATTATCATGGATATCAATTCTCACCTCACTAGTAGTTGGCTCTTCCACCACTTGCTCAACTTCAATTGGTAACTCATCACGGGGCAATTCATCATCATCAACAACAATTCACTTTTGCCTAGAAGTACTTGCTTCACCACCTTTTCCACTTCTCGTGGTCACCGCCATGGCGTGACCGGTATTATTATTGTTCCCACCCTTGGGGTTCACCACCGTATCACTCGGTAGTGCACCCTTTGGGCGTGTGTTTAAGGCATGAGAAATTTGGCCCATTTGCACTTCAAGGTTTCTAATGGAGGTGTTGTGAGAGGCCAACTGAGCATCGGAGTCTGCATTTCGCTCCATCATCTGCTTGAACATGTGTTCAATTCTCCCCATATCATTTCTTGAAGAGCTTTGTCCTTGAGATTGGTACGGGGGTGGATTGCTTGGTTGTTGGTACATCGGGGGCATTTGAAAGTCCGACCCCCGGTTACCATTTCCACCCCAGTTATTGTTGTTGTTTCCTCCACTCCAATTATCATCATTGTTGTTCCCCCATTGTCGATCATTGTTGTTCCCCCAATTCCGTGCATTGTTGTTATTGTTCCAATTTCTTTGTCTTTGATTACCTCAATTTTGATTGTTGCCTTGGTTTCTCCAGTATTGATTATTGTTTTGACTATTTCCTTAACCTTGGTAATTATTAGCATACATCACATCCTCTTCTTGGTCATCATACTCCTCTTCTTGACTATATACACTTGGCCCTTGGTCACCCTGATCATTGTTTCTTTGCTTAGAATTTCCCCGGGGTATTCTTTGGTTCACTCCCTCCATGGCATTTACTTGCTTCGGCCTTTGTAATTGTTGAATATGGGCCTTTGCAAGTTGGTTCATAGTGGTTGTGAGCTCGGCAATTGCTTGCCCCTGTTTTTGAAGTTCTTTGTGAAGACTATTGACACCGGTCTCACCCTGAGGTACGTTTGCTCTACTTTTCCAAGATGACGATGTGTCAACCATTTCATCTAATATCTCACATGCCTAGGGGTAACTCAATTTCATGAAATTTCCACCGGCCAACTGATTGACCACACATTGATTGACAGTGTTTATCCCTCGGTAGAAATTCTGCTGGATCATGGCTTCGGTTATGTCGTTGTTCGGACATTCCTTAACCATAGTCCGGTATCTCTCCCATATCTCATGCAAAGGCTCGTTGGGTTCTTGCTTAAAGGCCAAGATTTCATCTCTGAGCGCCGCCATATGACTTGGGGAGAAGAATTTAGCAATGAATTTGTCTGCGAGCTCATCCCAAGTAGATATTGAGTGGTTGGGAAGCCGCTCGAGCCAGTCAAGAGCCTTCCCTCTAAGAGAGAAGGGGAATAACCGAAGTCTCAAAGCATCCTCTGAGACATTTGTCTGCTTACTACCCAGCAGGTATCCACGAAGCCCTTTAGATGTTTATAAGCATTCTAGTGCGTAACTCCGGTGAAATAACACCTCTGCTCCAAAAGTGTAAGCATCACATTTGTTATATGAAAATTTCCCGCCCGATCCTCGGCGGGAAAACGACAATAGCATACCTCTCGCTTGGAAGGACCCGAGGGGCAGCTCTAGCAGCTGGAGGCGGAGGAGGATCTTGATTGTCCTCATTAATATTGGTCGGTCGGCCTCGTTTGGGAGGAGGTACTTGGTTTATTTCCTATTCTTGGTTGTCATATACCTCCTCCACGATGTTTCCCAAAGGATCCGCCATCAGAACTGAAATGATTCAACACACACGTTAATAGAAAAAGGAAAGAAAAACACTTAATACTACTATTCAAGTAGATAATCAACACAGTATAACTCCCCGGCAACGGCGCCAAAAGGTGATCGGCTCTCACCCACACTACTATTAAAGTAGGAAGATGAGGATCAGTGCAGCTTTTACTCGAAAGGTCGGGATCGAATCCTCAGGGAGTTATGATTTGTAGTGAGTTTCTAAGTGATCTAGCAATGGTTCGTGTTCTTGATTACACTTTTCATAATTGTTGGTTTTGTACTATAACTATGATTATACTAATGATAATTGCAATTGAACTACTATTATCTTTTTAGGTTGTTTTCTAATTGGATAAAGGAACTAGGGTTATGACTTCTTACCTAGGCGAGTAATTAACAGATTCTAATATCTAAGGCAAAGATGTTATTCGGGGAATTATGATATAGCCAAATGCTCCGAAGTTACCCACTCTATACCTCTCGGTAGTTTGAGTGGCTATGCCTAATTGCCTTTCTCAAGGTCAAATGGGTGTCAAATTTGCACAAGCAATATGGGCTCAAGTAGGGTTGTACTCTCTCGAGATTTAACTCGTTAATTGGGACTATCAATTCTCATGATTTCATCCCAATTCCTTGTTGGGTTGATTTTCTAGACTCGAGCCCTCTTTATCAAGAAGGACCTAAGTCAATTGAACACCAATTAGTGTTTGCAACCACTAATCTTAACAATAAAACCACAAATTAACCCAAATACCCATCACCCATAAACATCTAAGCCCTAATTTAGAGAACCCGTTAATTACCCACACTAGGGTTGAGCCACAACCCTAGCTAATGGGTTAAGCTACTCATAATCAATGAAGAAATCACATAAATAGATGAAGCAAAACCCATATGATTAAATTATAAAATAAAATAGGAAGATTCAATGTTGAATTCTAGCTAAAATTGCTCAAAAAGATGAAAAGAGACTATTCACAAATTTCCCACAATATCTGATACTCAGCGTAACATGAAAAAAATACAAAAGAAGCTATTTATACTTAGCCAAAAATTCCGGACAAAAATGCCCCTGCGAGGTCACCGCAGATCGTGAAGAATGGACCGCGGTCCGCGAAGGTCTTCTGGGCTTCTGAAGTTGGGGTGTCTGAACCTCTTGACCGCGGACCGCGTAAAATGGACCGCGGTCTGCGGTACCTTTAGCCTTCCAAATGAGTCTCTCTGAATCTCCTCACCGAGGTCCTCGTAGAATGGACCGCAGCCGCGGTGGAAATTTGCCTTGTAAACCATTCTCTGAACCTCACCACCGCGCTCCGCGTAGAATGGATCGCGACCGCTGTGGAATTTGCCTTGGAATCAACCCTCTGAACCTTACTACCGCGGACCGCATAAAGTGGACCACGATCCACGGTGATCACTTTGACTTTGACTTTTGGTTGTTCTTGGTACTTGTGCCAGTTTCACTCCTTTTTGAGCAGATCTTTGACTATTTGTCACCCTTTTTGGTTCAAACCTGCAACAAGCACAACACGTAAGCCTTTGGGACTATTTTGTGTACAATTGCATCCAAAACTCAAGCAAGATAGAGCGTAAAACAAGGTAAAATACCTAGTTATCAGTCTGCTGGTACCAAAGACTAGGAAGGAGTTCGACGATGCTGACAGGAAAGCAGTGGAAAAGAACTTTCGTGCAAAGAAAATCCTAGTGTGCGGTATAGGACCTGATGAGTACAATAGGATCTCAGCATGTCAATCAGCCAAGAAATTTGGGAAGCCTTGCAGACATCTCATGAAGGAATGGCGCAAGTAAAGCAGTCCAAAATTGACATGCTTACCACTGGGTATGAGTTGTTCAGGATGAAGGACGATTAATCTATACATGATATGCATACTAGATTCACCTCCATCATCAATGAACTTCACTCACTAGGAGAAGTCATTCCTAGAAACAAGCTAGTGCGGAAAATTCTAAGTGTTTTGCCTAGCTCCTGGGAAAGCAAAGTCAATGTTATCACTGAAGCGAAGGATTTGCAAGCTCTAACAATGGATGAGTTGATCGGAAACTTGAAAACATATGAGATGAAAAAGAAGAAAGATAGTGAAAGAAGAAAACCCAAGAAGGAGAAGAACCTGGTTCTTCAAGCTGAAAAGCATGAGTCAAGCAAAGAGGACAATGACATGGATTATCTTACCAAGAGATTCAGAAGATGGTTCGAAAGAACGGGGGAATACCAAGAAGAGGCAGCTCAAGCAAGCCTAGAAACTATGACTTGTGTCATAAATGTTGTAAGCTCAGACGCTTCATAAGAGAATGTCCGCTCCTGAAGTAGGAGCCCTAGAGGCACAACCCTGACAAAGCTGCAAAGAGGAACCAGGTTCCTGACAAACGATTCAGTAGAAAAAGCGCAGCTGACAATGTTGTGAAACAGGATCTTACTGCATGGGGAGACTCATCGAGCGAATCAGAAGAGGAACCTGAAGCAGAAAACAACTCTATGATGGCAGTAGAGAACAAGGATAAGGAGTATGACTCATTGTTTTCTCTCATGGCTCAGTCTGATGACGAAGAAGATGATGAAAAAGATTAGGTAAACTTCAGGGATGTTCAGAGAAATCTGAAGTCCTATTCCCTTAAAAAATTAATGCCATTGTCAAATGTTCTCATTGATACTTATTATAGCTTAGTTGAAGATAAGGACACATTGACCATAGAACTTGGAGAAGTTGAACAAACTAGAGATGATTTGGTGGTGTGTGTGGTAGATTTGAAAGAAACCATAGGTGATCTTGAAAGAGAGAAATAATCTCTAATTTGTAAAATCAACAGTGTTGAAAATGAGAGAGATGACCTAGTGGTGGTGGTTGTGGACCTTAATGAGACCATAAAAAACCTTGAAAAAGAAAAGGAAGTGGTGGAATAAAAAACAAGAAAGGTAGAAAATGAGAGAGATGATCTAACTGTAGTGGTAGTGGACTTGAAAGAAACAGTGGAAAATCTTAGTAGTGAAAAGAATAATCTGAGTGAGAGGATTAATGCAGTTGAGCAGGAAAGAGATGATCTTCTAGTTGTGATCACAGACCTAGAGGAGACTATAAAGGGACTCCAACTAGGATCTGGTACTGCAGGAGTGGATAAAGGAAAAGAAGTAGCTAGTGAAAAACACATCAAGCTTGAAAAAGAACTGAATAATGTCAAAAAAAGTTTGTGCTGTGAGCTTGAGCAAAAAAAGGTTGTTGCAAACTGAGATAGGTAAATTAAAATCTGATCTTAAAAATTCACTAAATTGGACCCGGTCCAAAGATGATGTCACTGCCATGTACTTCAATAACAATGGAAACAGGCAGGGGATCGGGTTCCAAAAGGAGAAAACACCTTACAACCCTCACAACAAGTATGTTACGGTCCCAGACAATTGGCTTTGTACCCATTATGGAAACAACGGGCACTTCAAGGAAAGTTGCCCGGCCAGGGATCAGTCAGTTCAGAAAAACAAAATGTTTGCTGGCAAGAGGAAAACCAAGCAGGGACCATGTCCCAGCAAGAAATATCAATTTCTGCCCGCATGGACTAGAAGAACACTTATTCATCCCTTTCCTAACTACAAGGGACCCAAACTTGTTTGGGTTCCTAAGTCTAACCCTTGATTTAATTGTGTAGGGATCAGTGAGAGGAACTGGACTACAATGGATTATGGACAGCGGATGCTCAAAGCATATGGTTGGAAACACTATGGATTTTCTCTCATTGAAAGCCAAGCAGGGAGGAGATGTATCCTTTGGCAATGGAAAGAAAGGATACATCCTCGGCGTTGGTAGAGTTGGAAAGTCTCTGGAGCACTCAATTGAAAATGTGTACTACGTGGATGGCTTGAAATATAGCTTACTGAGTGTCTCTCAAATTTGTGATAAAGGAAACAAAGTGGAGTTCTTGTCCATGGTGTGCACTGTTACTAGCCTAGTAACTGGAGAAGTGGTGTTGATATCTAAGAGACACAAAAACATCTATGTTTCTGATTTTAAATCATTGGAAGCTGGTGAAGTGAACTGCTTGAAAGCAGTTGATGATAATGCATAGTTTTGGCATAGAAGATTGGGTCATGCCAGCTTTTTCCTTCTGAACAAGCTGATACACAAGGACCTGGTTCGTGGTCTGCCAAATTCCAAATTCAAGGAGCACAGAGTATGTGATCCATGTGCCAAAGGAAAACATGTGAGATCATCCTTTAAGCCTAAGAAGGATGTTAGCACATCTAGACCTCTTAAACTCCTTCACATGGATATGTGTGGGCCCATGAGAATTCCAAGTAGAGGTGGAAAGAAGTACATCTTCGTGATCGTGGATGACTATTCAAGATTCACTTGGACACTATTTCCTAGAACAAAGGATGAGACGTTTGAAGTATTTGTGGCTTTTGTCAAGAAAATCCAAGTGAAGATGGACTTGAAGGTAACATGCATCAGATCCGATCATGGGACAGAATTTGATAATGCAAAATTTGCTGAGTTTTGCACTGAAAATGGAATCACGCACAACTTCTCAGCACCTAGGACTCCTCAGCAAAATGGAGTAGTGGAGATGAAGAATAGAACCCTGGAAGATATGGCTCGAACAATGTTCATTGATAGTGGGATTGCAAAGAACTTCTGGGCACAAGCAATCAACACTGCCTGCTACTTGGTGAACAGGTGCATGATCAGGTCCTTCCTGAACAAAACCCTCTATGTATTGCCCAATGGAAGAAAGCCAAAGATAACCCATCTGAGATCCTTTGGATGCAAGTGCTATGTTCTGAACAATGGGAAGGATCAACTTGGAAAATTCGATGCCAAAAGAGATGAAGGAATATTTTTGGGATACTCTTATCAAAGCAAAGCATACAAAGTGTACAACAAGAGAACCCAATGTGTAGAAGAGAGTGTTCATGTGCTGTTCAACGAGACTCCATCCTCAAATAGGGATGAAAATGGTGATGATCAAGACTATGACCATTACTGGTTCCTGGAGAGATATCTGATGTCTCTAATGGAAAAGCTGACATGATGAGTCAAACCAAGTAAGTGAGTGAAGGAAATGTAGCCTCCTCCTCCGGTTCACAAGAGGAACCTGGTACCTCCATATCTCCTACAGAAGCTGAAGAAAGAGTTGGAGATGTTGTGGAAGGTACACCACAGGTAGCAGAACAAGAAGTGCAGGGAAAATCCTTTGATCCACCAAGCTCCTCCATACATCAAATTCAGGTCCCAAATTGGAAACATAAAAGCTCCCTTCCTCTTGATAACATAATCACTACTCTTGATTCCGGAGTCCAAACTAGATCCAAAACCATAAACTCCCTAGCCTTTTCAGACTTTCTATCCCAAATAGAACCAAAAAACATCAAAGAAGCTCTAAAGGATGCAGATTGGATCATTGCTATGCAGGAGGAGCTTCATCAGTTTGAAAGAAACAAAGTCTGGCATCTGGTACCTCGACCCTCAGAAAGAACCATCATAGGAACAAGGTGGATGTTCAGGAACAAGCTGGATGAAAACGGGAAAACACCTTGAAATAAAGCCAGGCTTGTGGTTCAAGGTTACAATCAAGAGGAAGGGATTGATTATGATGAAACTTTCGCTCATATTGCTCGCATGTAAGCCATTCATATTCTTATTTCTTTTGCATCGCATATGGAATTCACCTTATTCCAAATGGATGTGAAAAGTGCATTCCTGAATGGGTATCTCAAGGAAGAAGTATATGTTAAGAAATCTCCTGGGTTTGAAAGTCATGCTCACCCAGATTATGTCTTCAAATTGGACAAACCTTTTTATGGTTTGAAGCAATCTACCAGAGCTTGGTATGAGAGGCTTTCCAAGTTTCTACTGGATAATGGATTCACTCGAGGAAAGATTGACAACACCCTATTTCTAAAGAAACGGGGAAGGAACCTTCTTAATGTCCAGGTGTATGTGGATGACATTATCTTTGGGGCTAAAACAGACTCACTGTGTAAGGAATTTGCCATGCTTACGGGCAGTGAGTTTGAGATGAGTATGATGGGGGACCTGGACTTCTTCTTGGATCTTCAAGTGAAACAATCCACAAAAGGAACTTGTATCAGTCAGCAGAAGTACATCAAGGAACTGCTCAAAAGGTTTGACATGGAAGACTCCAAGGTGATTGATACACCCATTGTAGTGGCTACCAAGCTTGACATGGATGAATCTGGATCTCCTATAAACCAAACAATGTACAGGGGAATCACTGGCTCTCTACTCTACCTAACTGTAAGCATGCCATACATTGTGTTCAGTGTGGGATTTTGTACAAGGTTCAATCAAATCCCAAGGAGTCTCATCTAAAGGCTGCCAAAAGGATCCTACGTTATAACAAAGGCACACAGAACCTGGTCATGTACTATCCCTCAGGTGATAATTTCAATCTTGTTGGTTACGCTGACGCTGATTATGCAGGTTATCTAGTGGACAGGAAAAACACTTCAGGGATGGCTCATTTTCTTGGATCTTGCCTAATCTCTTGGGGAACAAGGAAGCAAAATTCAGTGTCCTTGTCCACAGCTGAAGCAGAATACGTTGCAGTTGCATCCTGCTGTGCTCAGCTGCTGTGGATCAAACAACAATTGGAAGACTTTGGAGTGTACCTTGACAGCATACCACTTCTATGTGACAACACCAGTGCTCTCAACATGGAAAAGAACCCGGTTCAACACAAGAGAACTAAGCATATTGATGTGAGACATCACTTCCTCAGAGACAACGTTGAAAAAGGGCACATCTGCATGAAGTTTTGTTGCACTGAAGATCAGATTGCAGATATCTTTACCAAGGCACTGGGCAGGGAACATTTAGAGAAAAATAGAATGGCACTAGGACTGCTGAGACCTAATTAGGGACCCGGTTCTCCTCTTTGTCTATGAAAGTCACTCTCAGGAACAAATAGCTAAAGTGTTTTTTGACAAAGCCTAACTCACATCAATACCATTGCAGGTAGACACGCATGCTGATTACAGACTTTAAAGGTATGGCACTGTACCCTAAGTTAGTAGTTATGTGTATTCACTACCTTTTTCCAAAAACAATGACATTAATTACTGCTGCCACATCTTCCACCTTTTCAGTAAACACATTTATCACGTCTATCACTCCACCCTTTCAACTCCCTCTGCAGGTTCTCTTTTCCCTAAACTTCTACCGCCTTTTGAACCTGTTTCTCTTCCTCCTCATTACTCCACTCTCCTATAAAACTCCTTCGTCCCCAACCGCTCCTCACACACCTTCTCCCTCTCCTGACAAAGCACTTTCTCTCTCTCTGAAGCTCTTCTCAAACCGTCAACAATGGCCGCTACAAACGAACCCTCTCTCTCTCCTACCTCTGATTCCAACACTATTTCAGCGGAGGATAAGGCCTCCTCTCTCCCATAGGTCTCCATCTCCATTACTACCTCCTCTTCACTTCCAGCAGAATCAAAAACCCCAAAGAACCTCTAGTCACTGAAGCACCCATTGCTCCTTCCTCCTCCTCTGAACCACCAAAAGAACCTCCAGTCACTGAAGGTTCTCAAGCCTCACTTCTCAATCCCTCAGAGGACGACCCTGAACAATATCTTAACTTCTCTCTTCTCAATTCTTCGAGTCCCATGGAGTCTCCAGAAAAAGAGGCGGTCGAAAACATAATGGCCATCGCCTCTGAGAATCTTCCCTATGAAGGGGCTTCTTCTCTTCCTGAAACTCAGGGAGCAGCTTCTTCCTTCCTAGAGGATGAGGGGACCATGTTCCTATTTGAGTCTCCTGTCCATGAGTCTATGCATGACAAACCTAGTGAGTCCATTCCTCCATTTTCTGAGCCCACAAATAAAGATGATGAGTATGACATGGTATTAAGTGCCCGTTTTAAACTCCGTCAGAGGGTGAGTACTCCGGAAACTTCTGTGAAGAGGCCATCTACTAGGTTGCAGAAGAAGGAAGCCTTTGACTCGGCTCTTGAGAAAAGTAAGAAGAGAAGTAAGCAGAAGAAGAAGAGGTTGATGAAGGAAGGGAAAGTAGTGGTGGATGAAGTTATCCCAGTTGTTGAAGAAGAAGAGGAAACTGTAGAGGAACCTAGTTCCTTAGTGGGGAGAAAGAGGCCAATGTTTGCTGGTGTAGTTCAAGGACAAGTGAAGCAGCCTCTGTCACCAACAAAAAGTGGTGGGCAGTCTAAGAAAAAAGAAACTGGTGAAGAGAGTGTTAAGAGGTCTATAACTGAGGCAAGTGCCAAAGGAAAGTCTGTGCAAGTGTCTGGTAAACGCAAAAGGGAAGTGGAAACCGTGGGGGAACCTGGTTCTAAGAGAGCTACATCAAGAAGCAAAGGAAAGTGGAAGGAAAATGTTCTGAATCATCAAGTGTTGTGGAGTCGCATGTTTGACCCCGAGATTTTTGAAATGGTTGGAATGAGCCAGCTGATGGCTATGGTTGAGTTTCAAAAATGGGAGCACCTATTCACTGTGAGTGTGCCCCAAGTCTTTGAGGATGTTGTGCGCGAGTTTTATGTCCTGCTGAGGGTCATGTGTGTGCTGTGGTGGAAGGTGTTGACTTTGTGTTTGATGATGCTGCTCTGGGAACAGTTCTCAATGTTCCATCTAGGGGGTTGTCTTCAGTGGATCCTGCAAAGTATACTTGTGAGGGAAATTTTAGGAGAGCTATCGTTAAGCCGGGGACGGTCCAGTAGGGGGAACGGGTTCATAAGAAGGCCATGCTACCACTTTACCAGCTTCTTTTTGAACTGGTGAATAAGGTCCTTATTCCCCGTGCTGAGAGGCGTTCTATTGCTTCCAAGGGTGATCTGATCTTGATGGAAGCCCTTGATCAGTTCAAACTAATCAACCTACCTGCTCTCATGATTCAACATATGAAGAAGGTTGTAAACGTCAAGGATGGAAATCACGGGCTCCCCTATGGTTTTCTACTTACTCGGGTCTTTAAGTTTTACAAAGTGCCAGTTAAGAATCCCCAAGTAGGGACCCGCAAGCAAACCTTTTTGAAGACAACCCTTGAGGAATGCGAGTGTTTTGAGAAGGCTGGGGGCAGCACTTCAACCATCTCTCAACTGATCAATGTGTTGAACGCTGCAAATGATGTGATCAAGAGGCTGAAGGCTCAGATTGCCATTTTGGAGGCTCAATCAAGTCAAGATGCAGGGGGACCTGGTTCTAATGTCTCCTCAAATGACGAAGTTGCCCGCTTAACCAATGAAAACTCTGAGCTCCGGCAACAGGTTGAGAACCTGAAGGAGAAACTGCTCGAAGAACAGCCCTCTTCCAATGCCCGCATGGACCTAGTTCTCCGGACTCTTATTGCCTCCTTCTCTAAGCCTTCCTCCTCTAGTGCCCCCTAGGCCTTGTCTCTCTGTGATGATGATGTGGTTAAAAAGTTTTTTTTTTTTTGTATGATTGGTATGTGGACAACACCTACTGCTCCCGCCTGAAAAATCCAAATGAAGTCTTTGCTATCCCAAGCAAAGACTTCTCTATGTTCTACATCTTTTAATGAATGAAATTCAGTCTTCTTATGTTCTCTTTATTTCCTTTCTGTCTTTTTATTCTGTTCTCTATCATGTTGTGTGCACATAAGGGGAATGAGTTCACTCTATTGGACTTCTTTATGCTTCCTAACTGTTTGTGCCTTTTTATGATGCCAAAACGGGGAAGTTAAAGGGGTGGGGTTAACTGATGGCAGGGATTAAAGAGGGAAGCACATAGATAGGGGGAACTCTTTGAGAATCTGGTCTCTCATATGTTATGTATCTGGCTATGCTAGGGTATATAACTAATCACCAATTATAAAAGTTTGTCATCATCAAAAAGGGGGAAATTGATGGGTTGTATTCTATTTTGATGATCTAACAAACTTTCATGTAAAGAACCAGATAAAGGACCTGATATGTGGCCAACACAACCACTCAGCTTTAACTCAAGGAATTTTGGACAGTGTACTGTTGAACTCATAAAAAATAGCTGAGGGACATGATCCCTTGACAGCCTCACAGATGAAAGTACAAGTCAACTCTACAACTGTAAAAATTGTGACAGAAAAGTGACTGCCTACAACTGTACACGCTACAGTGCAGCAGTCACTTCCCATCGGTTGTGAAGTATAATTTAAAGATATGGGCATCCTCCTTGGAGTGTCCTAGGGATATAATATCTTGTTTGGAGACAAACAAGATATTCACTTGAGCATTAACTAAAAATATTCTCTCAAGCATTAAAGAGGGTTCTAGCATTGAAGACTCAAGTGTATCAAGAGCAAAAAGACAACTCCACTAAGACGGACCAGTTTCACCTTGTGTCGTTAGTGTCCTTAGTTGAGTTGTAATCTTGCATTTTATTTTTCATTGTATCCTATCGGCTTTTGTAGAAGCAGCGTGTTAGGAATCTCTCAACCACAAATCTTGTGTGTTTGTGTTGTGACTAGTAGAGTCATAAGTGAAAAGTCTTTGTAACTTAGTGAGTGAAAAAGTGGCATGTAATAGGCATTACAAGTTAGTGTGTTAAAGTCTTTGTAAGAAGGTCATTACAAAGTGGCTTGTAATAGTTTAGATTACAAGTTAGTGAAGTTGAAATCCTACAAGTGTAGGTCGTGATTTTTGTCCCCTTGAGTGGGATTTTTTCACGTAAAAATCACGTGTCCTTTTTACTTGCTTTCTTAGTGTACTTATCTGAGGGAACTGGTAGAGGACCAGGTCTCTCTACAGTTTGGTGGACTCACAGTAACTATCAATAATTCAACAAACTCAGTTATAATACACGAATTTTGTATTTTCAGTTATAAAAAAATTCTCAACCAAAAAACACCCCAAAAATATAGCAATCTTCAGAGAAATCATATAATATATCTGAATACATAAATTATATTAATTAAAAAAATATGAATACATTCATGGAATATAACGAGACAGTGAATACAATAAAATACATAGAATACAACGGGATACATTGAAATACAATGAAGAAAAAAGATAATGAATACAATGAAATACATAGAATACAACAAAATACATTGAAATACAATTAAAAAAATACAATGAATACAATGAAATACAGCGAGATACATTGAAATATATTAATAGAAAATTCAAGTTGCTCAAGATCCTATTAACAAAAGCATAAGAGTTTGGTGAAGGAGAAAAAGTTATATTGAGTATTTGACTTTCATCAACATTGATGACATGTTCTTTTCGAATTGCTTTGCTAGACTCATCATCGTCACTAGCATAGACAGCGATGAAAAATGATTATCAGTGATTGAGAAAACAGATTCAGATTTGTTGAATCCAGAGTAGTCGGTCGGATAAAAATAGAGACGGAGGAATTTAAGCCCAGGGGAAATAATGAAATTGTAGGTGAATTGAGATTGGAAAATACGGGCACTCATATAATAAACTCTAGTGAACAACCCTAATGAGAGAGAGGATGGAGAAAAATCTGAAAGAATGAGAGAGAAAAATAATACAAAGAATATTTTATGGCTTAAGGATAGGAGGTAACCATAAATAGATATTTGGCTATAAAAATCAAAAGGTAGCTATGGAATATAATTTTTAAAAGGGTATTTATTTAAAATAAATAAGGTATCAACCTTTGCTATATGAGGTAAAAATTCCATAAATATATTCATGAATTTGTTCATGCATTTAACAAGGGAGCTAATAATGAGAAAGATAAGGATATTTAGTAGAATTAAATACCATACATCTAAATAATACGATTAACACAGTGTGAAATTGCAATTGTGGAAGAAAAGAAAACAAACTAATTTAAAAATTAGTTTTATGAGCACACATTGTATAAAACAAATATTAAATAAAGAAAGAATTGGATAAGCTAATTGTCATTATACAACAACGTCGAAACAAGATAACCCTTATCCGCGGCCAATGCAAAATTAAGACGTGATATTATAGTTTTATCTCACTGAGGTCTTTCTCTCAATGTTTCAGAAAAGGTCATAAAAAAACTTTACGTGATGGAGCTAATTGTAGATCCTTTGCAAACCCTACTACGATAAGTTCCATTTTACTGAACCAGTGTTACTAAATTGATCAGACAAAACAATCCCTTTGTCATAGTAATAGCGTTTAGCTTTGAGCATATGGTCTGTTTTAGATTTTATGTGCTTGAATTTCGTTTTGGGAAATTGTTAAAGCTCTTACAGAAAAAAAAATATATATATAATATGTTGGAGCAAACAAAATCATTTATTCGTCACAATATATATCTCTGAAAAATCAAAAAATAAACAAAGTGTTATGAAGAATTTATTTAATCAAACAAACTAAAATTATTTCATAAAATAAACAATACTAATCGATACTAGTGACTACTACTCATGTAAAGGATTATGATTAGATGATGTTTATTCATTAACTACTAAGAATAAAATAAAAATTGAACTACTCAATCATCTTTAACCACGGATCCATCACCGATCAAGTGGTCTATTTTTCCATCAGGGTGCTCAAAAAATTCTCTCACATCCAAGTGGGTGATGTCAAAATCATTGTCAGAGATAAAATTGGCTTTAGGGCCTTTATTCTTTAGAGATGCTTGATAAAGCTCAACCAAATGTCTTGGTACACGACAAATATTTGCCCAACGCTCTTTTCCACCGCAACGATAATATTCGGTTTCTGAACCATTTGCCTTTGGCTTCTCATTTTTCCCTTTCCACTTTTGGTGGTTATTTTTCTTTGGGGGCTGATTAACACCAGAAAATTTCTTCCTTGTCCACGGCCACAGCCATGACTACGACCACGACCACGAATAGGGCCACGACCTTTTCCACGCTTGGCATAATGGGAATACACATCATCCACTTTAGGCAATGGTGTAGACCCAATGGGTTCGATTTTCGTGATTTCTCATGAGCAAGTCATTATTTCGTTCAACCACAAGGAGAAGAGAAATCAACTCAGAGTACTTCTTGAAACCTTTCTCTCGGTATTGCTGTTGCAAGACCATATTGGAGGCATGAAACATTGTAAACGTTTTTTCAAGCATATCATAGTCAGAGATAGTATCTCCGCAGAGTTTCAATTTAGAAGTAATTCTGAACATTGCAGAATTATATTCAGAAACAGACTTAAAGTCTTGGAGCCTCAGATGAGCCCAATCATATCGTGCTTGTGGAAGAGTGACCAATTTTAAGTTGTCATATCTTTTTTTTTAAGCCATTCCACAAAACAAGTGGATCTTTGACTGTGAGATATTCAATTTTCAACCCTTCATCAAGGTGATGGCACAAGAAAATCAAGGTCTTAGCACTGTCTTGGGTAGATGCTTTATTTTTATCTTTAATGGCGTCTCCAAGACCCATTGCATCTAAATAGATTTCAGCATCCAACACCCATGTCATATAGTTCTTGCCCGAAATTTCATGGGCAACGAACTTTCTTTTCATAATGTCAATCATAATTAAAAAGAGGAGAATAATTATACCTTAATCTTCTGAAAGAGCTTCTTGAAACGGTAGAGTCTCGTGCTGATAACGTGTTATGAAACAATAAAAGTACAAGAATAATATTGTAGAGAAAGAAAAAGAGGAAATTCTTATTGAATTTTGGGATGATTTACAATGGGGTAAGATCTCTCTATTTATATGGAAAAAATGAATTAGCCACAAAATAAAACTCTCTAAAAGATAGATATTCACTATAAATAAAATTTTATTTATAACATTCTTGAAGAATATTTTATTTTAAGATTAAAAGATAGGAGTCAAAACAAAGAACACGAAAAGAGTTAGAAATTAATTAAGAAATAGGATAAAGAATTGGCGTACGTGCTTTGGGATCATGCTAGCTAGGCAGAAACTTCTAAATCAAGTACGCGTATAATATATGGTCGTCACCGTGTGGTTGACATTCGATTGGACACTTTATCTGATGCAGAGATGCATTCACGTCGCAGCAGATATAAAATATTAAGTATTTCATTCTACACTTTTAAGAAATTGAAACTAGAAAATTTATAAAATTAAGAAAAAGAAGTGCAAATTAAGGGAATTTGGCATGGCATGACAACTAGGTCCAACAATTGACATAAAAAACCGAACGTTTTAAGATTTGACATATGATAGTCTAAAGTTATTCGGTCTCTTCTAATGGTTCAATCGCCATCCTAAAAATAAGCATCATCAAAATTATTTTCCTTAAAAATAACAAAAAATATTTAAAATCTTGTCTCTTCTCTCACAACAACAATCATCCTAGAAATTACGTTCCATTTCTAGGAAAGAAAGGGAGAGGTAAGCCAAAATAAACGAGTAGTTTTTTCTTAGAAAAAATATATAAGAGAGTAGTTTTCTTTTAAAATTTGACTATATAATGCCAATTGTTTAGGACTATTTTTGTCAAACCTAATATAAGATTAAAAGTTACCAAATTCTATTGTGTGTTGTTATATGATGCCAATTATTAAGCAGATAGTATCTCTTTTTTGGGCCAATGACTTTCCAACCTTCTCCAACTAGTGATGGGAGGAGCTTTACATATCTGAGTAATTTTTATAAACATAATACATATTTCTAGTAACAAACTTAATATATCAATAGTAGCCATAAAATATTTCCTTATATAGTAGATCCCAACAAAAACTGAAACCCTAACCTAACTGATTCCTTTAATGATACTATATATTAAGTGGGTGTATATATATATATATATATAGATTAAGTTTTATACTGTAGATATTTAACTTACTGGTAAAGAAGGAAGGGTAGCCTTACATTAAGAGAGATTTTCTATCTTGCCTTGGTTATTCGATTACGATATAGTAAATTAGTTAGTAATGCCAAAGTTGTGGCGGATATTCATAATTTTAAGTGTATGGTTCTTAAAAAAATCTCAAGTTAATATATAATAATATAATAATAATTGGACTAACGGACTGGGTTCCAAGCTTAATATTCTTATATATTTAATGGATTTCACAATACAAATACAGGATCTAGACAAAGGCTACTGGGTTTACGGGAACCCGTAGTTATTGTGCTGGATCTGCCCCTGTGCCTAAGGTAATCACGGCGGAGCTAGCTCTACGTGTATGGGTTCGGCCAAACCCAATAGTTTTGGTCCAAATTATTAATTTAGAACTCAATTACTTAAAAGAACTAAAATTCCGAACCCATAAACTTCAAATTCTAGCTCTGTACCTACTCCCGCGGTACAATTCTTATTTCTTTATCAAAATCTAAAATCTATCGAATACCTTATTCGAAATTGCACACATTCCTTCAATTGATTTATTAATTAGAGGTCAATCATCTTGAAGATTAATCGATATCGATAATACCTAACATGATTCTTTGAATATTGTAGCACTCAGTTCTCAACATTACCTTCAAATAAATCGACAAAAATAAAATAAAGAAAAAGAAACAGAAAACCACCGAGAGTACGTGAGAGTAGCAGCCTTTAAAGGACCTAAATTCAATTTTGACTTTGCTAATAATTTCCACCACATTTTACTACTTTAACTTACTCTTCGTGTATCAAATTATGTGACACATTTTATTTTTCGAGATTCAACTTAGCGCAAAATTTAACCAATATTTTAAAGTATATTTTTCTATTAGCTTGACATGATCGAGAAGAATTGCAATATACTTATAATATTTTTCATATATTTTTTGAATATTTAAATTTTTAAATTCTGAGTTGAATTAAGCATATTTAGCTTCCAATACTAGTCAAACTGACTCTCGATAGTGTGAAGTATAAATAAAATTAAACACGAGGGATTCTAAGATTACTTATTGTGCACATTGATGCATGCTAGGTAGGGGTGTACATGGGCCGGGTTGGTTCGGTTCTTGTCAAACCGAACCAAACCAACTATATCGGTTTGGCTTGATTCGGTTTTGTCGGATTTTTCGGATTTTTTGTACTTAAATACTATTTCAATCTTACTTTATTAAATATTTGATGAGTAAAAATATTAAAGATTGACACATATTATCGATTAAAATATTCTTATGGGAGAATTCTATTAGTAACACATAATAGTTATTTTTTTAGTCGCCTGACAATAATTTTTCGTTGATGTAAACTTTCAAGTTAACAAAATTTAGTAATTAAATATAAAAATCAATATGATACTTAAATATTAATAATCACTTCACATTCGAAAAAGATATAAGAATATAATTGATCTTAACATATGATATGAATATGGGAGAACCAAGAGATAGGCGCATTTCAGTATTACTTGATAAGAAAGTGATCATATAACCCATTATTTAAGGTCAATAAGTATGGAGCACTTCATATTCTATTAAAATTATATCCCGCAAGAGAATCCCGAATATTTCTCGACATTTTTTAAAGAAAATTCTACATAAAATCTTAAAACTATATAAAAATTATATATTTATATGTCGGGTTGGTTCGAGTTTTTTTTTATTCAATACCAAGCCAAATCAAACTAAACTAAATCGGATTTTGTTAATCGATTTGATTTGACTTTTCGGTTTGGTACGATTTTTGGGTTCAGTTTATACCCCTAATAGTAGGGGTTGGGAACATACCTAGTTAAAAGGAGAAGTAATCCAAAAATAACTTAATAATGTAACTAAATTAAAAATATATTGATAATTTTATATAGAGACGCCTCTGTCTCTGTGCTAGTCTGCAATTGACAAAGAAGAGACGTCTTGTATTTTACGTGCAAATAAAATAATGCATGGACATTTCAACGTTCACACGTGATGTTGAATGCGTGCGACGAAAGGTCCTTCATTCCCATGACGTGAAAAAGAGACGCCTTTGTCTCTGCGCTAGTCTGCAATTCCTTAAACGAGATTAGAAAATGAAATTATGAAAATGATAGGAAGAGAAAGCTAATACTATTTGTGTATGGGTCAAAATCTGCCTAAGGGCACTCGACGCGAAGTGATTTCACCGAAAGTAATTTGGTCGAGGTTGACTAGTAATTAATACTCTTTCTGTTCCAGTTTTATGTGAACCTATTTCATTTTTGGTTCATTCCAAAAAGAATGACCCATTCTAAATTTGAAAATAATTTAATTTAAACTCTCAATTCTACCCCTAATGTGAAGTTTTTATAACCACACAAATACCCGGACTCCTTTTTGACTTGTTTAGGACTACAAATTCCAAAAGTCTTCATTTTCTTCTTAAACTTCGTGCCTAGTCAAACAAGTTCACATAAATTGGAACGGAGGGAGCAGGACTCATCACCGAGCAGCCAATCATTGTCGAGGTCAAGTATCATAAAGAGCAATATCGACTAGTTTAGTAATAGGATCTTTAATAGAATATTCCGCTGAATATTCTTTGTATTTGTACTTTTAGGGTTAATTGGGGGCATGTCCTTATAAATAGAAAGTGAGACAAGATAAAAGGCATGTAATATTCTCTGATAAGAACATTCTTGATAAAGTATACTCTCTCGAGATAAATACAAACATTACGTTTTTTTTGGTAATTAAACTATTTTATTACCAAGTATTATTTACACATTGTTCTTTTCATAGCTTGATCTGGACATAAGTCCCGGTCTTAGCTATTCCTTCCTTTATCACTACTCCTATCAATTACTAACTGTCTACATATCTCTATGAACAATAGGATAGTAATTCAGTTCTAGTAACCTTCTCTTCAAGCGTTGCTTCACATCCCTCTACAGTGTATCTTCTGTGCTAACAGTCGAGTGATTGTTTTCAGCATTCCTCTGCGTTGCCTGGAAAACTCGTGCATTCCTCTCTTGCCATATATAATATATGCTTCCAGCTAGCATCATCCTGTAGATTTCAACATTAGCACTTCTGCCCTTATAGTGTTGTTCAACCCGTTTCAATTATTGATCCCATGCCATCACCTGTCTATGGATCCTCAGCATTCCAACATTGCAGTCCATATTTGTGTTGAGAATGGACATCTAAAGAAGAGATGATCAATCGTTTCTTCTTCTATGTGGCACAGTGGGCAAGAATCATCTTCTACACATCCCCATCTTCTCAATCTGTCTCTTGTTTGTAGTCTTCTATGTGCAGCCAGAAATAGAATGAATATCCACTTAGGTAGCCCACTATTGTTGCATATCAATCTTCTCCATGGAACCTTGCTAAACTCTCCTCGCTGCTTCAAGTACATAGTCTTGATTGGGAATGTTTCCATTCTGAGTACCTCTTCCTCTAAATAGCCAGCTTCTTCAAAGTATTTCTTGGCTTTAATTATCTTCTGAATCAACCGTGATGCTTGTTTTGGTTCAGCTCCCCACCCTGGATTATATTTCTTATAGTACACATGAACCCAATGAACCCACATTTTGTCTTTCTTCTTGCATAAATTCCACAATAGCTTGCAAATGGCAGCTTTATTCCATATGCCTATATCTAGCAAGTTCAACCCACCTGCTGCTCTTGGCCAACACAATTTGTCCCAGGCTATGAGTGCTTTCTTTGTAACCTCCACACTTCCTGTCCATAGAAACCCTCTACACATGTTTTCAATCAAATGAATCAGTTTCTTGGGCAGTAAGAATATTTGAGACCAATACACTTGAATGGAGAATAATACACTCTTAATAAGTTGGACTCTTCCTGCATAAGAGAGAAATTTAGTAGTCCAAGATTGAATTCTCCCCACCATTTTCTCAATAAGTGGTTGACATTGCATCAGTGTTAGCCTTTTAGTACTCAAAGGTATCCCTAAATATCTCAATGGTAGGATCCCCTTTGAGAATCCTAGCATTTGCAGTATTTCTTGTTGTATATCATCTTTGACTCCTCCAAAATAGATTGAACTTTTTTCAGTGTTGGCAACTAATTCTGAAGCTTGTGAGAATTCTTGGAAACATTGATACAATAACTTCACTGATATAGTATCACCTTTACATAATAGTAACAAATCATTAGCAAAACTAAGTTGAATTATGTTCAGCTTGGCACACTTAGGGTGATAGTTAAAATCTGGATTCATCTTTAATGTCTTCAACAATATGGTGAAATACTCCATAGCCAATACAAATAGGTACGGAGACAAAGGATCACCTTGTCTCAGCCCCTTTTTAGCTGGGAAAGGTGTTGAATGCTGCCCATTTATAATGATGGAATATGAAAAACTCCTCACACATCTCATATTCCAATGGACGAATTTCCCTGGCATTTGCATACTCCTTAGTACTTGCTCCATATAATCCCATTAAATAGAGTCATAGGCTTTCTTCATATCCACTTTCAACATGCATCTTGGTGATAATCCTTTCCTACCATATCCTTTAACAAGTTCATGACTCATTATTATGTTGTCATTTATCAACCTCCCCGGCACAAATGCATACTGAATTTTATCTACTATATTACCCATTATGCCTTGCAATCTGTTAGTTAACACCTTCGAGGTGACTTTATAGATGAGAGTGCAGCAAGATATTGGTCTGAACTCAGTAATTCTGGTTGGATTTGGTACCTTAGGAACCAGGGTCACTGTGGTACAATTGATAGGCTGGTACAGATTGTCTCTTGAGAAGAACTCCATCACTGCATCTATTATCTTATCTCCAACCACATGCCATGCTTTTTTGAAGAAAAGTGCATTGAATCCATCGCATCCAGGTGCTTTGCTATCACTAATCCCTAGTAGAGCCTTATATATTTATTCCTTAGATACTGTTGCTACCAACTGTAACTACTGTTGTCTATTTACCAATGGACCTTCCCCCATGACCATTTGATTAATAGCAGGAAGTCTTCCAGCTGCTGATCCCAGTAATTGTTTATAGAACCCAATTACTTCCTCTTCAATCTCTTGTTTTGTTTGTATTACTTCCCCATTGCTCCTTGTTAAGATCTTGATCTTGTTATGAGAGTATCCACTTTTCATGTTTGCATAGAAGTAGGCAGTGTTATCATCTCCTAACTTTAACCACTATACTCTCGACTTCTGTTTCATGATACTTTCTTCCACCCTCAACCATTTCTCCAGTTGCATCTTTAATTCTTTCTGCTATAACCATGTTCTCAGGTTGACCAGGACTTCTTATTTGTTCCTGCATCTTACATAGTTGTTTCCTGCATTCTTTAATCTTGTCTCCTACTGCATTATACTCTGTATTATTCAGTTCTTTCATAGCTTGTTTCACTCTTTTCAATCTGTTCCATACATCTTTCATGGAATTGTCTTCATTACTCCCTTTCCATGCTCCTCTAACTAGATCCAGAAAGTCTTTGTCTTCAGCTAGATGATTTAGAAACTTGAAAGGTTTGGGAACTATCTCTTCCTTTCCTTCAAATGTAACACTCAAATGTGAGTGATCAGAGCATCCCGGATCCATTACCCATACCTCTAGATATGGCATTTTCAGCATCCACTCAGCATTGACCAAAGCTCTGTCTATTTTGCTATATGTGTGTCCATTTGTCCATGTGAAGTTTCTTCCATTAGTCCTCATTTCGACCAAAGCATTATCATCTATGAAACTATTGAAGTCTCTCACCTCCAATTCTTCAACATGATTCCCAATTGGCCTATCCTCCCCAGATCTTATAGCATTATAATCACCCATGATTAGCCATGGGCCCTTCTGCCTAATATTTATATCAGCTAAGTCTCTCCATAAGTATCTCCTATAATCCAATGTATGCAAGCCGTAAACTGCAGTAAACTCAAACCTCATATACATGTTTTTAATGTGGATTGCAGCATGAATAAACTAAGAAGACTTTCCCAATACCAAGCATTCTATCTCATTAGCATCCCATAGCAACCAAATTCTTTCTCTGCTACTGTGTTCAAAATTGGCTATCCAATCCTACCCTGTAGTGATCTTCCTTATTATTTGAACAGCCTTCTGCTCCTTTATTTTGTGCTCAAGTAATGCTATCATACTTATTTTATTGCTTCTTATAAACCTCTTAACCTCCTTCTGCCTAGGGATCTTGTTCAATCCCCTAATGTTCCATGTTACCAGCTTCATACATGAATAAATAAGTATTGTGGATATCCTTCCACTCCTGTTTGACTAATCTGTCTACTTGAACCCTCACCCAGTTGTCTTAGATTTGTTAATTGCAAACCAGATTCTGCTAGTATGTTGAACCCATTGATGATGCTAATTGTATCAGTGCATGTTTTCTCCTTGCTTCGAGCTATTGATTTCCCTATGGCTTTTGTCCAATTATGCTCCCCCTATCCTCTAGATATACTTGTAGGTGAGTTAGCAAGGTTGCTAGTTGCATCATCAACCATTACCACTTGACTGTTCTTAACAGGTTCTACAACTTCCTGCCGCACCTTATCACTATTGCTACCTTTAGGTTGCTACTTCTGTTTCTGCTTTTGCTGCTTAGGCTTAGTCTTCTGCACTGGTTGCTCATCTTTTTTACATATGTGTCCAACTTGCATACATGTATGACAAAATTCAGGGATCCATTCATAGGCTATTCCTAGGATAAATTCTCTTACATTAGGATCTGTCACCTTAATGGCCCTAGGAAGTTCTTTCGTTACATCCATCTCAATTATCACTCTAGCATAGGTAATTCGATCCAACTGAGTAGTACAAGCATCTGCATACAATGGAATCCCTAATCCACTACTTATCATGCTTAATGACTTAGCTTCCCAACAATTCAGCGGTAGGTTAGGGAATTTTACCCACACAAGTATGGTTTGCAATACCTCCTTATTAAAATCAAAATTTTCTGACCAAACCTTCATGATTATCGGCTTATTATTCAGCATGTGTGGCCTTGAGTACAATACTTCATCTCTGTCCTCTGTAGAGCTAAATCTTACCACAAATATCCCTCATTGTGATAGTATACTTTTGGCTTAGTTGCAAAATTCCAGACTGAGGCAATAAAACATTCCATAGCTCCTATTGTTGTAGTTGTTCCAACAACATACAAGATCAGAGCTTGCTTCCATTTCCTTGTCTCTTCTTCCACTTCTTCCTTACATATCTCAACAATTACTTCTCCATTTTTTATGGTCGGTGCAATGAAACTTAGATCCATTCCTTTTGCTGCCAATCTGTTCCCTACAAACAAATTAACCCACTTCTTATGGCCTATCTTTGTGCTCGCATCTGCTAATTTGTCCTTGTTGTTATCATCTTCTAATCTATCCCCAATTTTTCCAATATTACCAGTAGTTTCTTCTGAATTGCTCGCAGTCATATCAACTTTCACTAAGCTAGTATTGTCATTCTTCAATTTATTACCAGTATATGCTCCTAAATTGTTTACATGCATAGCAATTTTTCCTAAGCTAGGGTTACCGGTTTGCAATTGATTTCCAGTAGTTACCCTTTGCACTATCGATCATCGGTACATGACTCATAGCATGTGGCATTTGTAGACCTTCCTTTGTGGCTGACAATGGCGGTCACTGTTCCATTGAAATTTTCTTCGCATCTGTGGACTCCAAATTCTGCATTCCAGTGACTTCCGTGTTACCAGTTCCCTTATAATTCACTAGCTGAACCGTAGTCGCATTTTTCTTCGGCCTACCCCTCCCCATTGTTGTTAAACGTATGTTAGCAAAAGCACGTTTCTAATAAGATTTGTTTGTTGATTATTCTACACCTTTTCCATCAGATCCAAGAAAGACCCCGATATTCTTGTATTTGCCTGCATTCATCATTTTCAGAAGAAAGAATCATCCACCTCATTCAATATTGGGTGAATCATTCTCCTTATTTACTTTAGTGCCATTCATTGTTATTTAATGTTTTATATTCTAATATTGATAATGAAACATTAAATACACATTGCATTTAACTCTCTTTCGACATTGTTCAATGTTATCCACGTATATCGAGTGTAGATCCGAAGTTATTATTATTAACTAGGCTTAACCCCTCATTACATAAAATTAATTAGTTTAACCAAGATTTATATTTTTTGGTCAAACAATTTGGCGTCGTATGTGGGGAAAGCTTAGTTAAAATTTTAGTTTCTTCTAGATCTATAACTAGCCAAATAAAAAGGGCACAATCCCTTACTTTCTTGTACACACAAATCTAACATGACAGGTAACGAAGAAGAAATGATAAAGGGAGTGGTCGATCTCACCACCAACCTCTTAAACACCGTCAACGAGGTTTCTGAAATAGAGGGTGAAGATGTAACGCCAAATGCCTCTCCCAGCAAAGTGTCTCACCCTTTCTCATGGTAGTATCACAACGTCCCACGGTAAAGGAGCTTCCACGTCTATAACGGAAGAGGCGCCACCGACGGTGAAGAAACTACTCGAGTCATGGCTGACAAATACGTTGACCAGCATCCTCGACAAACCCGACCAAAAGGAGGTCAGAGAAAATGCAAGGAAATGCGTCACACCAATAACAATCGAGCAGCAGGGCCCTCCCCCTCCCATAACAGGTATCACTCACAATGTTAATAATGCAGGTAACGACTCCCTCACAACTATTTTGAGGAAGATGGAAGAAATGGAAAACAAAAATGAAATGCTTCGAGACCAAATGAAAGAGCATCAAGAAAGGGTAGACAAAATACCTGGCGCCCAAAAACTCTTACCAAAAAGATATGATGATCGGTTCGTTGAATAACCGTACAGTGATGAACCCGCCCCACATGCCATACCCAAAACCTTCAAAATGACATCGTATCTAAAAATATACGACGGTATGGACGGCCTTGAGGATCGTGTGGCTCACTAGGTCACCGCAGTAAAAGGCAACGACCTCGCCAAAGAACAACTATCCTCTATCCTATTGAAAACGTTTGGCGAAACCCTCACCAAGGGCACATTAACATGGTATTCACAGCTGCCCTCTCGCTCCATTGAAACATTCGAAGATATGGCCGACAAGTTTGTAACGGCCCATGACGGAGCTAAAAAAGTGGAGGCAAGAGTGAATGATATATTTGCCATCAAACAATCACCTGGAGAAGGACTAACGAACTTCCTCGCCCGATTCAACCGTGTAAGGATGACCTTACCAAATGTATCAGAAGACATGGTTGTAGCAGCTTTCTGAAATGGGTTGAACAGAAGCAGTTCGAGGGTGACTAAAAAGTTGTTGAGTCAGCTCATGAAATATCCCGTAACCATTTGGGATGAAATACACAATGCCTATTGCGCCGTAGTCTGTGCTGACGAAGACGACCTAAATGGACCAGCACAAAGGTTGGCCTCAATTCAGGCTAAGTCCAGAAAAGATCGAAGAAATGACACCAGAAGGGATCCAGAAGTTCCACGACCCAACCGAGAAAGGCATCAGCCATATATCAGAGGCGCCATCATGTCGCCTCCCCATCACGAAGAGGGCCCATCTAGGCAAAGGATAAGGACTCACCGGAGCGAGCGAGGTATGCCCCCTTTACTATCTGCTCAAAATTTTATGTATCAGTTTTAGAAATAGTCTACGCATTGGAGAAGCTCAGCCTAAAAGTGAGTGGTCACATAAGATAAGGTCTGATCCAAACACCAAGAAATCAAATGCCCTCTACGTATTCCACCAGGAACGAGGTCATAAAACCAAGGATTGCATCGCCTTAAGGTAGGAGGTCGCTAAAGGGCTTCACCAAGAGCACTTGAAAGAGTTGCTGAGTGATCAAAGAAGGGCCAACTTTGCCCGAGGATGTGAACAACACCAGGGGCCGTCAAAACCACCTTCACCAACTCGCACAATTCAAATGATCATCGGAGGTGGCGATGAAACATCTATCAATAACATAAAAGTCACCACAACCCATAAACTCAAACAGTCGATCGCTCATGAACGGTACGACGAACTCGAAGAAAGTATCATCTTCGATAAGTCAGACACCCACAATTTGGTTTTCCCTTACTATGATGCTCTTGTTATAACCTTACGAATATTAGATAGAGATGTGAGATGTATTATGGTGGGCGATGGGAGCGGTGCGTGCATTATACACCCTCGAATGTCTGCATAGATGAAACTCGAGGATAGGATAGTTCCACGTTGCATCACCCTAACCTGTTTTAACAATGCAGTTGAACGAATATCTGGATAAATCAGACTCCCCGTCTTGGCCGACGGCGTCACTCTTGGAGCCACATTCCACATCATCGACCAGGACACGACGTATAACGCCATAGTAGGTCGACCTTGGATACACGCCATGAAGACCATCCCCTCCAGCTTGTACCAGGTTATAAAATTTCCCACCCCATGGGGAGTGTTCATCATACAAGGCGAACAACGCGCGTCCCGAGAATGTTATCGCATCGCCCTGGACCGCACATACACCCAACAAATAAAGGGCAGAGCAAAAGAGGCATAATAATTAACAGGGTCGAGGTCGAGTAATGATGAAAGAACGGACGTCATCAAAGACCCCGAAATAATAGAGTCCACGGGATTAACCGTATAAGACCTCGACCCCATCCAACTTGATGATAACGACCACAGCAAGAAATCCTATGTCGGTTGCAAGCTGCAAGAACCAGGTAAATTCTGTCATTTCCTAATTAATAACACAACCTTGTTTGCTTTTTCCCATGCAGACATGCCAAGTATCCTGAAGGAGGTCGCGACTCACAAGTTGAACGTCGACCCATTCTACCCCTCGGTAAGGCAAGTTAGGCAAAAATTCAATTCCGCAATAAGCGATGCAGTTCGTGAGGAGGTTGAAAAGTTGCTGAAAAAATGGCTCCATCAGAGAATCAAAATACCCCCAATGGGTCGCCAATGTGGTCATGGTAAAAAAGAAAATCGGGAAATGGCGGATGTGCGTTGACTTCACAGATTTGAACAAGGCATGCCCGGAGGACTCATTCCCGCTACCCAATGTCGACCAACTCATCGACGCAAAAACCAGGCACGAATTGTCGAGCTTCTTAGACGCATGCTCAGACTATAACCAGATCCTCTTGGAAGAGGAGGACCAAGAGGATACCACCTTCATCACCCACCAATGAACGTATTGCTACAGGGTGATGCCTTTCGGACTGAAAAATGCGGGGGAGACATACCAAAGGTTGGTAACAAGAATGTTCAAGGACTAGCACAGCAAGACCATGGATGTCTACATAGACGATATGTTTTTCAAGTCCAAAAGGAAAGAAGATCATATCGATCACCTGAAAGACGCATTCGACATACTCTGGCAATATGGGATGAAAATGAACCCTGCGAAGTGTGCATTCGGCGTAACCTCAGGAAAGTTCCTAGGCTTCCTGGTATCACAAAGAAGCATCTAGGTTAATCCTGACCAAATCAAAGCCATAAAAGGAATACCAGAACACTTAACAAGCAAAAAACAGGTTCAGAAGCTGACCGACCGCATTGCCGCCTTGTCGAGATTCATCTCACGATCATTTGATAGATGTCATAGGTTTTTCGGCGTGCTAAAGAAGGACAATGACCTCCTATGGACATCCGAGTGAGTTCAACCCTTGAAGGAGTTAAAAGCCTATCTATCATCGCCGCCATTGCTTGCCAAAGTAGAACCTGGGGAACGTCTACTCGTCTACCACGCCGTATCCGAAGTAGCGGTGAGTGTAATCCAGGTCGGAGAAAACAAAGGTACGGAATCTCCTATCTATTACATTAACAAAACACTGATCAACGTTGAGACGAGGTACCCCCACCTCGAAAAATTGGCCTTGGCCTTGGTCATAGCTTCACGAAAGCATAGACCCTACTTTCAGTGCCATCCGATCTCGTTAGGCACAACTTTCCCCTTGAGAAGTATCTTGCATAAGCCCGAGCTATCGGGAAGATTAGCTAAGTGGGACATAAAATTAAGCGAGCATGAAATTACATACCAACCTAGGACGGTGATAAAATCACAAGTCCTTGCCGAATTCGCACCGACTTTAACGTAAAAATAATGCCTGAAGTCGAAAAAGAAGCCGCACACGCTTCGATGCAAGCATAAGATCTAACGATTTTGTATACCATCGGCGCCTCCAATGCACCGGGGTCCGGTATGGGACTCAAGCTCGAGGTCCCCACAGGCAAAGTGATTCGCCAGTCCATAAGGTGCCCATACAGGACTAACAATGAGGCTGGGTATGAGACCGTGATTGCAGGATTAAGTCTAGCACTTAAGTACAGAGCAAGGCGAGTCATCCTACATTGCGATTCTCAGCTCGTCGGCAACCAATTCACCTGGACTTTCCATATCAAAGAACAAAGGTTGAAAAAATACCATGACGAAATCCACAAGTTATTGCCCAATTTTGATGAATGCCAGCTCCACCAAATCCCTCGGGCGCAAAACACCGAAGCTGATGACATCGCCAAAATAGCAATTGCCACTAAAACCATAACCGGAGAAGGAAATGTGGTCACCCTCCTCCACTCATCGATAAATCAAATCGAGGTAAGGACTATAAATCTAACTTGGGACTGGCACAACCGTATTGTTACCTACTTGCAAGACGACGTACTCTCTGATGATAAAAAGAAGCCAAGAAACTTCGTATGCAAGCAGCTAGGTGCAACATCATCTAGAACGATTTGTACAAGAGGACGTACGGCGGCCCCTAGCAAAATGCCTAGGACTAAATCAAACTCGGTGTGTCCTAGAAGAAACTCACGAGGTCCACGGCGGGGCTCATTCCGGCAATCGATCTCTGGTCAAATGCCTAATACGAGCAGGTTACTACTTGCCCACTATGAAAAAAGATGTCGCAGACTTCGTAAAAAGATGCGAGCAATGCCAAAAATACGGCCCAATGATCCACCAAGCATACGAGCACCTCCACTCAGTCGCTTCCCCTTGGCCTTCCAATAAGTGAGGAATGGACATCGTCGTCCCCCTCCCCCCAAGACGAGGTAACGTACGTTCCCTTTTGGTTTTAACTGACTATTTTTCTAAATGGATAGAAGTAGGAGCATTCGCTCAGATACGCGCGTAGGTTATGATCGTCTTCATATGGAAGAACATTGTGTGCCGCTTTGACCTCCCCAAAGAGATCAGCTGTGACAACGGACCCACGATTCATAGGAAAAAAGGTCTCCAAATATTTCAAAAAGTGGCATATCAAAAGAACACTCTCCACCCCATACCACCCCGCCGACAACGGGCAATCAGAGTCCTCCAATAAATCAATACTGAACATCATGAACAAAAGGCTCGAGGACGCCAAGGTACTTTGGCCAACACTACTGCTAGAAGTACTATGGGCCTACCGTACAACGTCAAAGACGAGCATAGGAGAAACGCCCTACTCGTTAGTCTATGGGATTGACGCAATAATACCAGTCGAAGTCGGAGAGCCCAGTTTTAGATACTCCCATGAGAGGGGGCCAAGGAATGACGAAAGTAGAAGGCAAGACCTTGACACAGCCGAAAAACGGAGTGATATGGCCTACATAAGAATGATCGCCCAAAAACAACAGGCAAAATGCTACTACAACAAAAAAATCCAAGATCAGACCACTCAAAGTCGGGGACTATGTGCTCAAGGAGAAAACACAAGTAAGCAAAAACCCGCGGGAGGGAAAACTGGGAACGAATTGGGACGACCCATACAAAATCACAGCAGCAGCAAGCAAAGGGTCTTTTCAACTAGAAACAATGGAAGGAAAACCGCTACCAAACAACTAGAACGCCGCCCACCTCAGGTACTTCAACTTTTAAGAACAAGCATCCTCTAAGTCGTACTATTTTCCCTCACTTGAGTTTCGTCCTAATTGGGTTTTCTCAAGGAAGTTTTTAACGAGGCGATAAGGGGGACACTTCAAGTCGAAGTAGGGACAAGAAAAAGGCATAGTTCATTGCTCAACCTTTCGACATATCTCCAGGTTTCCCAATGAAGGGACTAGATAGACCGGGACTGGAATGCCAGCCTGAAAAATATGTAAATTTCTCCAAGTATGAGCAAAACATAAATGTACGTTTCCAGAACATCACCTCAGCATCTACCCGGCCAACGACCGCAATTGAATAAACTACATTTGACCTCGTTTGAATTAAAAGACATTCGACCTCGTTCGAATTAGAAGACTTTCGACCTCATCCGAGTTAAAAGACATTCGACCTCGTCCAAATTAAAAGACATTCGACCTTGTCCAAATTAAAAGACATTCAACCTCGTTCATACTGAAATACATTCAACCTAGTTTGAATTAAAAATGCTCGACCTCGCTCGAATCAAATAACACCAACCTCGATCGAATTCACATTCGCCTTCGTTCAGGTCAACTGCGGGTTATATTTTACTTTGCTCGAATTAAGCTTATACGACCCTCGGTCATTGATGGGTTTAGGTTACGTTTGACCTCGCTTATATTAACTAAGTTATGTTTCAAATTAAGCTCCGGTTATGTTTGACTTCGTTCGACAACACTTATTGGCCCTAGGTCGCGACTACCAAGTTCGGCATTTGAACTCGTTCAACATACAAACCAAGCTTCTACAACTAAAAGCAGCCAAATGGCAGAATTAAGGAAAGGAGCATACAAGACCAAACAAAGAAAAGATTCAGAAACAGACAACGAAAATAGCATTTCATACTTCAAAAATATTCTTTACAAGGGCTAAACAGATGCCCACAAAAGTATGCAAAACAATTACAAACCAAAGGAATAACTACTCTCCACCCGACCCAGCAGTGCCATCTCCACCATCGCCATCAGGGTACTCGTCCTCGTACAAGGCACCATGCCCAATCCCATCCAAATCCTTCTCGCCATCGATGGTCCCCGGTGTAGCCGGGTCAAAGCCATAGGCGATCCGAGTTGCACGTGCCTTAGCATGAGCATCCTCAAAATCACCCTCGGGAACTCTCCCTGCTGTCATCAAATCTATGAATATGTCTAGTTGGGCATCGACGTGAACCCACATCTCATATAAATTCTGCGGAACATCAGGATAAGCAGAAGTGTGAGAGGAGGACAGTTGGGCCCCCTAATTTGGTCACCAAGGTTTCAGACCTCTTTATTTAGCCCCCTAATTTTCTCGTCAAGCCACTTTTCCCTGAGCATGGCCGTCTCCAAATCATTTTCCCGCTCATACCGGAGGACGCGAATTGTATCCTCCAAAGCTCCACTTTTTCAAATCCTCCACTCGAACCAACTCGGCCTTCTCCAAATTCGTCGCCTTCTCGGTGACCTCATCACTCAAAGCATTAGCCCTGGTCGAACATTGCTCGAGTTTGGCCCACTGAGATACCACTTGGGTCTGAAGGTTCGCACATTCGACCTCAAATCCCTTGCTCACTTAGAGCTCTCAACGCCTCTTAGAGGACGCTGCACTTGCCGATGACTCTCACCAGCTCGTCATCTTTCTTCTCAGTTCATCGCGGATAGATTGGAAGTTTCCAATCTCGCCAAACCGCCTACAGATCTCATGGTCCTTGTTGCGGTATTCACGGTACTTCTTCTCCATCCTCTTGAAAATAGTTTTACGCCTCTTCTCTCGACGAGCACTCTGAATCTCCAAAATAATGGTCTAAAATAAGAGAGAAGAAAAAGAGGAAGAAAATCAATCTATCGCAAAATAGTGTGCAAGGCATAAAAACTAGAAAGGTCGGAAGACTTACCCTAAGGGAGAGGTCGGCTATGCCCGAAGACAGGGAAACATCGTTCAGCAACTCGAGGGTCTTACCCTCCACATCAGAACAAATAGGACCCAAGGAAGGGACCACTTCTTCATACGGATGAGCTTGTAAATATAGGGGAGAGTTGAGCCGGGCACACCCGGTAGTAGCGGAAAAACTCGTTGGCCAGAGGAATTATAGAAAAAGAATAACCTACGTAGAAGGGGTATGCGTAGAAGGTACATTACCCAGGACAATGTATTTGTACCACGTCGTGCCCCACGGGGATGAGGTCTATGTGGGCGGGAATTTTGAGTTTAGCCCTAAACTCAGCAATTGCCGCCTTTTGTCTTCAATGTCTCCGAGATTTCGGGGTCATCGTCGGGAAACTTTGAGAAGTCAGACCTAGCCTTCTACCTACGGGGAATTATTTCCTCCACTGTAGGAAATTTGTCATCTTCAGCAACCATGGCCACCCCATCATCGTGGGGAGGCATGCGAACTGCCACATGATCAAGTACTCCCTCTAATTAGATGTATTAACCATTTTTTATTGTTCATTTTTGGAGAAGATGCAAGCACATAGGAGGTAAAAGCGACAGAAGTTATTCGAACTGGTGAAAATAGGGATGCAAGTATGAAGGTAACGGAAGCAAGAACAGTGAAAGAATAAGGAATAAAGAGATGAAGATTCAGTATTTGAAAAGTACAAAGGATCGGGCAAAGGGTCTTGTGTCCTTACTTATAGGAACCCGAGTACCATAATCGAGAATACAAACCGTCGATGCCCAGCACAAATATCGAAAAGGCAAAGGCACGGGAAACGACGCAATACAATGGAAAAATGCGTAATAATGGCGCATGGTATTGTGACGTCAATATGAATCAACGTAAGAGTAAGTTATGGCTCATGAAGCGCCACGTTATCATCACGCTAAAAGCATTACTACTCAACCTGCTCGCCTAAATCTCTCAACTACGACTAGCGAAGTATGCTCATCGAGGTCGTCCGAGAGACGACCCTGATAAGGGGAGGGACTAACTGTATGGGTTAAAATCTGCCTAAGGGCACTCAACGCGAGGTCGACTAGTAACTAATAGGACTCATCGCAGTAGCCAATCACGGTCGAGGTCAGAAGGAAGTAACGACTAGTTTTGTAATAGGATCTTTAAGAGAATATTTCGTTGGATATTCTTTGTACTTGTACTTTTAGGGTTAATAGGGGGAATGTACCTATAAATAGAAAGAGAGACAAGGTAAAAGGCATGTAGTATTCTCTGATATGAACATTCTTGATAAAGCAGACTCTCTCGAGATAAATACAAACATTACCTTTCTAAAGAGATTCGTTTATTGATTATTCTACACCTTTTACATCAGATCCAAGAAAGGCCCCGATATTCTTGTATTTGTCTGTCATTCATCATTGTCAGAAGGAGGAATCATCCACCTCATTCAATATTGGTGATCATTCTCCTTATTTACTTTAGCGTTATTCATTGTTATTTAATGTTTGGTATTCACATCAAATACACATTGCATTTAACTCTCTTTCGACACTGTTCAATGTTATCCACGTAGATGGAATGTAGATCTAAAGTTATTATTATTAACTAGGCTTAACCCCTCATTACATGAAATTAATTAGTTTAACCAAAAAATTATAATTTTTGGTTAAACAATTTGTTGAACTAATAGTTGAAGAGATAATCTAAAAAACTCCAACTCAAACACCAATAAAACTAACTTCATTAAATTATATAAAATAATAAAAGTCATGTTCTTGATCGTATCATTATACTCATCGTTATGTAACGACAAAAAATATCACTTTAAGCATTAACCGATTTGGTAGTCTTGTCGTTACCTTATTTTTATCTCTCATCTTACCCTTCATTATTGTAAATAATCTTATGTTATTCTTTACCCTACTTTTTTATATAATAATTTTACCTCGTACTTTTACTTCTTCTTTTTATAATATTGTAAGTTTATTCTCCATATTGCTGGTGGATGTCATCATGAAACGACAACAAACGATACAATCTATCCAAATATTGTATTGATTAAAACAATACAATACGATGCATTATCAAAATGATATATAACAACCATCCTGTTAAAAAACTAAGCTCAAAGTAATAATATAAAACAAGGAAAAACAAGCTAAGAGAGAAGAGATTCTTATTTCTTCCATGTATTCAAGTGCATACAATATCACTTCTCATCCTCTATTTATATTATTACATAGAGGTATACAAAAGAATGTCATAAACATGACATTAAACATTTGAGATCATGGAGGAAGATCATGGGGAGGTTATGGAGGTATGGGAGTTACAACCATAATGGTAAGAAGTAGTGGGAGGTTAATGGAGATAATGGAGAAGAGTAGTGGGAGTTATATTTGATTAGTGGACATCCATATAATATATATTTCATAACACTCCCCCTTGGATGTCCACAGATAATGTGCCTCGTTAAACCTTACTAAGAAAAAACCCTATGGGAAAAATCTTAGTGAAGGAAAAAGAGTGCACATATCTTGTAATACGCATTATTTGCTACCTCATTAAAAATCTTTCCAGGAAAACCCAGTGGGATAAAACCTTAGCTAAGGGAAAGAGTACAATGCGTATTAGTCTCCCCTTGATGAAAACATCACTTTATTTTTCGGAGACGACGAATTCCAAGCTTTTACAACAACTTCTATAACGTTGAGATGGTCAATGCCTTAGTGAATTATTCCGCCAAATTATCACTTGAACAAATTTGTTGAACATCTATTCCATCATTCCGTTGAAGATTGTGTCTGGAAAAGAACTTTAATGAAATATATGATTTATTGTGTCTCCTTCAATATATCCTTCTTTCAATTGAGATAAACAAATATCATCGCCTTTACTATTATTGGAATATTCTCTTCAAGGAAAATTCACACATCTGTTGTGTGTTGAGTCACTTGTTTTATCAGTTGCTGGTATATTGACATGACTTGAATAAATATCAACAACTGACTGCCTTGTGAAATAATAATATGGCAATACTCTCACATACAAATAGATTGTTTGAAGAACGAACTTCAGAAAATGTCTGCATTTGCATAACCAACAAAATCTTGACACTATTTGTTAGAATAGACAAATCTATATCAATTATTCCTTTTGCAGTATAATACTAATAGTATTCCAATATCTTCATATAGGAATAAAATTATACTTCGCTAGTATATTGTTATACTCATGATTCTAGCGAGATATATAGTGCACCAATTGCAATAGACACAAAAATAAATCATGTACGCCATGATTGCTCCAATCCACATAAAGATTTGTTGAAGCTTTATTTAATAAATTTCTTGGGAACCTTAATATGCTTCAGAACAATTTGAATCCTTCAATGATTTTTATATACGCATATCAAATTTACCAGGTATTTTCAGACTAAAATCTGAAAGCAACTGTATCCACCACAAGGGAACATGTTTCCATATAATTAATGGCATGACATTTACGTAAAATCTTGTGTCACCCCACTGCTTTATACTTTCAGGTGTTGGGACTATCAGTCCAAAACTTCACGTTTTCCATGTGAAGTAAATCTGGATTGCGTATTTTTCATTGCCAATCATTTATCTGTCCAAATTTCATGACAGATTTGAGATCAAGATCCTTGTCAATATTAAAAATATTGAACGCTACATTATATCATCGATGATCATTTTACATCGGTTCCATCATCACTCAATAAAGACATAATTTATCGAGATCTTATTATTTTCAGGTACCTGAGCCTCTTCCATGAGGTCTTATAAAGTGTTATGTCGTGGTGCTCTTACAGAGCACTTGCCTCTTTAGTATGACCATCTTTATCATTTGCTCCTCTCCTTCTTCAAGGAGTTTTATCTTTGGAACCGATTAGTCTGTTACGCTTCATGCTTTCCATAGACTATATCCATCATGGACTTTATTCTATTTGGAGCATTAGGAGCTGAAATATAACATTTAGCTTTGGGTCAGCAAATACGCCTAGCAATATTTTACAAATGAATTATCACTTGAAATTCAACTTCACATTTTCTTGTACGAGGATCTAGGTACACTCATAATAATTCATTCCATGATTACTTTTTCAGCTGCCAATTTTCTCCCCCTAATGCTAGGATCATAAACACATATCCCCAACTTTATTTGGGGACCCATCCGTGTGCATTGTGGTGGAATAATTAAATCATATAGAACATCCATATTTCTAGATTGAAATTATTTGATTCCTGGCCCTGAACCAATTGTGATAGGGAGAATTTATCATAACTTGACTAGATGTGTACGAGTGATGTTGTATGTTAAATAATACATCTCATAACCAATGGTTTAGATATAATTGGAGGCATACAATTACTGCTAAACCAAGTTGGATTTAAACCCGCAATATCAAGAATTTTCGTAGTTTATATTTTGGAACCGTGTTCTAATAATTCAAGCAATCAACCTTGCAAAATTCACACTGCAAGTTGACAACAAACGCACATGTGACCATACAATAGATGCATCTTTTAAAATCATATTACAGTAAACGGTCCACATGGCAGGTGACTGGGCCCATATATATATATATCACCTTTTATTCGTTCCAGATTTTAAAGGATTCAATCCCAACCTTAACTGGTATATCGTGAGAATAAGCAACACAAGAGAATTCTTGAAGAATCTTCTATTTCTTCAATATATGCCAATGTGAATTCTCAATTAATTTTCATATCATAATTGAACCGGGATAGCCAACCGTTCATGCCAACTAATATTGGTTTCAGTAAACCTCTAGTTTACTTGTGGCATGTGATTGCATCATCATGCTTATACTTGTGTAGTACAAATAGAAGAAAAATCGAGTAACCTTTTATATTTACCCGGTATGATTATAGTAATATAAAGATATTCAATCTTCCTTTCATTTATAGTCTCAATATGACAACTACTTTGGCTAATATATTTGAAACTCAAAAAGTTTCTTTTGAGACTTACTACAATATTAATGTCAAGAACAATTTTATTAATCCGGGTAGTAACAAATTCGCTCTTCCGGAGCTCTTAATTAATTTTGTACTACAAGATCTTTTGTCACACCATCCATATGGTGATATCTCCTTCACGGAAAAAATCATATCATAATAATTGTCATGGTCGAAAACTTCATAAGTAAAATCATTTCTTGCTTTAATATTTTTCTAATAACCTTTTATAAGGCATATCAAGATATTTTTGGCGTACCACATGTACGCGACCAATGACATATTCATGTAACCACATTGTAATATTCATTAACTTTATTTCTCTCAAACCTCCCTTAGAGGTGAGTTGTGGTTTTTACGACCATACATAAGCACAATATTATGCATAATATTTATCACAAATATATTTTCACATTCACTTTCAGTAATGAGTCAGCATATACAATGCTTATCACAAGTCGCATTTTTCAAAAAAATAGACTATAATCATCTGAGGATGCCTCGTATTTATAGACCATATTGATACACAATTCCTTCCCCTTTGAAGGATTACTTTGAGAACCCTTATTGTTCTCCTTTTTATAATTACAATAATGATGACTATTATTATTTTGGTCTTTGGCACGCCCACGTTCATTAGTCAACCACTTGTCTTCATTTAGACTTATTATGTATCACTATCACAGTCACTTCAAGAATGGAGCAAATCAAGTGGGACAAACTTCATGCATTTTTCATGAAAAATATATTATTTTTATTAGTCATCATTATATAATTAATATGGTGCATTGGGACTCAAGTCCAATGTCTTACCCATATAAAGGCATGTTATGTCATAATGAGTTGGGACTCGAACCCAACTCTTATCATCATTGTGCACCACAAATCAAACCAAATGCCTTATTCTCATACAATGGCATAATAAGCCAAATGGACTCACCATTGAGCCTATCATGATATATTACTTTCTAATGATCAGTTATTTTTGCCCGAACTTTAGTAAGAGTTTGCATGGATCATTTCCACGAACAACCACATGATCAAATACAAATGGAAGAAAACTATCTTAGTCATAATTTATTTGGACCACAACATAAATTTAATTTCTTTTTATTTTAAGATTAATCAGAAACCTTCTCAATAATTAACAAATCCATAATCTTGGCTTGCAAACTATCGGAGCGGTACATATGGGAGATGATACCAAGGCATCAGAATATACTCTTGTTTGCAACTCGAAAGAAAAGATACACCATATATATACATCTGCACAAATAAAACTAAATTGCTAAGTAACACAAATTAGACCAAGTCTTAAATACTAAAGTAAGTTAATTGTAGAATTCATGACAATTGAAAAATGATACTCCATGTATAGTAGAAGCAAATGTAACATTAATATGGCATACGAGATGCCCAGATTTTCATAGGCTCAGGCAAATTGATTCATGGTTGTCGGCATCCATTTTCAAATAAGTTATCTTCACTTGGTTAGTGTTTTGTGCTGATAACGTGTTAAAAACTAAGCTCAAAGTAACAATATAAAACAAGAAAAACAAGCTAAGAGATAGAGAGAAAGAGAGAATAGATTCTTAATTCTTCCATGTATTCAAGTGCTTACAATATCACTTCTCTTCCTCTATTTATAGTATTACATAGAGGTATACAAAAGAATGTCATAAACATGACATTAAACATTTGAGATCATGGAGGACGATCATGGGGAGGTTATAGAGGTATGTGAGTTACAACCATAATGATAAGAAGTAGTGGGAGATTAATTGAGATAATGGAAAAAAGTAGTAAAAGTTATATTTAATTAGTGGACGTCCATATAATATATATTTCATAACGCATCCAAATAAGTTGTGCAAGAGTCACTTGTTTATAGGAATATAGAAAGACTCAATTGGACAATAGATCTTGACCATTGTCGATCGAACACGTGCACTATTGTTGCAATTTAATTTATTAACAACTGAATTATGATTAGTCGTAACATACTAATAACTAAACTGTGAAGTTTTTGTCAGTTTCCTACTTAAATTATTTGGTGTCCCCAAAATCCCCCTGAACTATATTGCCATGAATATTAAGACCCCATCATTGCATTCTTAGAGGTGCGTCTAGTTTACGTTACTAATTATCTAAAAATGTGTCATGTAGCACTACACGTGACTATTTAACTCAGCCTAGAACCTACCTTAACTATCACTTTTTTGTCACTTACCTACTTAAACTATCTGGTGTCCCAAAAATTCCCCTGAACTATATTCCCTATATATTACAACCTCATGTTGGACTTATAAAGGTACGTCTGTCTAACTATATTAACTTATGGTTTGTACAAAGTTTTTTATATAATTTACTCATGATGTATTACTCTCAGGGGCGGAGCTAGAGCTTCGGACGCAGGTTCGGCCGAACCCAGTAGCTTTGTTCAAACTCTATATTCCTTTAAAAATTCATTGAATATGTAATGAATTATTAATTTAGAACTCAATAACTTAAAAAGAATAAAATCCTAAAATCATTAGCTTCAATTACTGGGCCCGCCTCTAATTACTCTTGAATGATTGATTAACTCTAGGAGTTTTGGCCAAAATAATATCTAATATACTGTATTAATTTTAGGTTTTATTGTGATTTGGCTTTATGCTAGACTTCAATTGATAAGTCCTTATTTATATTCATTTTGTAGCACAGTTAAAATATAAATAAAGGTATATAGTGTTGCACTTTTTAAAAGTCATCTTATATTACATAAAAAAGATTACACAAAGTAAAATTTCGCAATTACAAAATCAATTCCCAGCAATTACATTCTCTAATTCCAGATTACATAAAGAAGGTTTAACAGATTCAACTTTATTCTTTACAATGTGTTGAGTTTAATTAGAAGACGTAAATTGGTATTCTTTCAAAAATATATGTAAGACATGAAAGGAAACTAAAACAAGAAAGAGAATAAATAATTTCAGAGGAAATAATTGAGGGAGAAATTTTTCCAGAGAAAACCCATATCGAAAACTGAAGAAAAAGGTTAGAAGAAGAAGAAGAAGAAGAAGAAAGAAGAAGATGATGATGAAAAACAAAGAAGAAAGGTGAAAAAATAATAAGAATGGTGAAAAATGAGAAAGAATAAAGATGCATATAACTTAAATAAGGAGAATATTTATTACAAAAGTAAATTTGAAAGAGGATTATGCTAATTAGGCATTATATTATGTTAGGTGGGTTATTTTGATGGTTTTTTCAGCTAACACGCGCTCCCAAGTGAGTATCTACACACGTTATGCCAGGTCAGCGACGAGAGATTTTACTACGACTGATAATATAGTTCAGAAGGGTTTTGGGGACACCGAATAATTTAAGTAAGAAACTGATAAAAATATAATAGGTTTAAGGGTATTAACTCAAAATTGGTCAATGTTGACTTTTAGAACTAGTAAATATAAGCTGGTAATAATAATAGTAATTGACAAAATAAGGCCAAAAACACCATCTCTGACCACCAACCACGGTAAATTATAGTCAAGTTGGGCTGCTATATTCTTCCAAAGCTTGTCCTCTCCCCCATCAAAGACCATTACTCTAACTAAAAGAGTTATAATAAAACACACCTTTTGATTTTTAATAATCATCCAAGTCAATCTAGTCAAAATTAAACTACTAGGGGTCCATAACTAACTTTTAAATAAGTATACGTGCATGTGTTCAAATTTGTTTTGGTCCATATTCTGCATGTTCTCTAAATTCAACCACACATTTTCCTATGTTTATTCCTCACATTTGATACTAATTATTCCTAAGGAACCAACCAACCCCTTCTTCTTTTTACATTAATAATATTAATATTCCTATAGGAGAGAACAAGAACTCATTTGACACGCAGTAAATATACAAAGAAGAAATAAAGAGAGGAAAACAAGATAACTTGACACTTATCATGTCACAAGGGGAATCTCATACTCTTCTTCCCATTGCATTTCTTAATTTCTTCATTCTCATAACAGGTATGTATACTTCAATAATTTTATCCTCATGTCATGTTTGATAGCTTGATTTTGATCAATCTTAGTATTAGAGGCTGACTGAGTACATAATTTATCACTTTCTTATTGATGTGTGCAAAAGAGATGGAGTAATTATTATTACATGTAAACATAGTCCATTTTCAAACAACATTTAAATGGTTTTTGAGATTTTGAGAATATGGGTAAGGTCTGCGTACATAATATCCTTCTCAATGGCGGACCCAGGATTTTGTGCAAGCGGGTTTAAGCTTAGAAGTACATAACTTTAGTCGTAAAATAGTAGTTGTCAAGTGTATTCAAATAAAATATTTATACAAAATTTATGCAGCTTTAATCGTAATTTATGCTTATGCACAGTATTATTTTTGACGTGCGTCCGCCACGGACCCTTCCTAGATTCCGCTTGTGGAATTACGCTGAGTATGTTATTGTTGTTGTTGAAGACTTGCATTTATTGCAGCAAGAATAATGTTTTTACATGTAAACAGGTCAAATTTTAAATGGTTTTTGAGAGCAGACTAACATTTATTGCAGCATGACTAATGTTTTTGATTTTTTCACTATGCAAAATTACAGGTAGGCTTGTTTGTGGAGATTCATTGGAGGCTGACAAGCAATTACTTCTGAATTTGAAGTCATTTCTTGAGGATCAAAATCCTATTGACAGAGGATTTAAATACATTAAATGGAATCCTACAGATTTGTCACCATGCAAATGGCCTGGTATTTCGTGCAATACTATCAGCAATCGTGTCACTGGAATCGATCTCTCGGACAACAACCTGGCCGGGAAATTGTTTGATAATTTCTCATCCATTACAGAATTGACCTCACTTGACCTGTCTAAGAACACATTTTCAGGATCCGTTCCAACAGACTTAGGCCGGTGTCAAAATCTGAAGTTCTTGAACTTGTCACACAATATTATTGATGGTGAGTTCAACTGGAATGGTCTAAACAAGCTGGAAGTTCTTGATTTGACAATGAACAGGATTCGTCGGTTAACAATCCCTGAGAGTTGTGACAATTTAGTTGTTGCAAATATTTCAAGTAACAATTTCACTGGTGAGATTGGAATAGTGTTTGATCAGTGTTGGAATCTGAAGTATCTTGATCTGAGCTGCAATGAATTGACAGGGAATTTGTCACTTAGGTATGATAAGCTGAACATGTTTTCGGCATCTCATAATCAATTCAGGGGTTCTTTACCTTCCTGGATTTTCACCAAAAATTGCTCTTTGCAAGTTTTGGATTTATCCGAAAATCTGTTATTTGGAGAATTGCCAACATCCATTTCTAATTGTAAAGAATTAGTAAAGTTGAATTTGTGGGGAAATAACTTTTCAGGGTCAATCCCTAGAGATATTGGCTCAATACTGAGTCTTAAAGAACTTTCCTTAGGAAGCAATAACTTTTCAAGTGATATTCCAGACACATTATCAGGCCTAAGCAAATTGGTTTTTCTGGACCTAAGTAAAAACAACTTTGGTGGAGAAATACAAGAAATTTTCGGGCAATTGACACAGGTGAGATTTCTCATGTTGCATGGAAACTCTTATATTGGAGGCATAGTGTCATCAGGTATTCCAAACTTGGTGAACCTTTCGCGGTTGGACTTAAGTGATAACCACTTCTCTGGTCCGTTACCAGTTGAAATTTCGCGGATGAAAGGTTTGGAGTTTTTGATTCTTGCTTACAACCAGTTTAGTGGCAATATACCTTTTGAATATGGAGATCTTCTTAAACTTCAGGCTCTTGATTTATCCTCTAATAGCTTAACCGGTTCAATACCATCAAGTTTTGGGAAGCTAAGGTCAGTATTGTGGTTAATGCTCGCGAACAATTCATTGAACGGTGAAATCCCACCGGATTTAGGGAACTGCAGCAGCTTGTTATGGTTGAATCTCGCGAATAATCAACTTTCTGGTTCAGTTCCTCCTCAATTAGCAAGTATTGGTGCAAATGCAATGCCTACTTTTTTATTGAATAGGGAAAAGGATGAGGTTAGTGCTGGCTCGGGGGACTGCTTTGCGATGAGGAGGTGGATACCGGCTGATTACCCTCCATTTAGCTTTATATATCCTCTATTGACAGGGAAGAACTGTAGAAGCCTAGGGGATAACTTGTTTAAAGGGTATGTTTTAGTTCCAGTATGTGAATTTGGTAGTAATGTCAGGATAAATCAGGTGCCGGGCTATATTCAACTTAGTGATAACAAATTGTCTGGTGAGATCCCTCCTGAGATTGGCAAGATGAAGAACATCAGTATGTTGCATTTGGGAGCTAATGAATTTTCTGGTAGGCTCCCTTTCGAGATTGCACAAGTGCAACCAGTAGTTCTTAATGTTTCAAGGAACAAATTTTCTGGTGAAATTCCAAAGCAGATTGGCTATATTAAGTGCTTGCTGAACCTTGACCTATCGTTTAACAATTTTTCGGGTCCATTCCCAGCTAGCTTTAGTAACTTGCATGATCTGAGCAGATTCAACATCTCATACAACCCATACATGTATGGATCTGTACCAGAAACCGGGCAAATGCTTACGTTTGAGAAGTCATCATTTCTTGGTAATCCGTTGTTGCATCTTCCGTCCTTCATGCACAACTCTACGGACAATACTAAGAGTAACATGAACGAAAATCACAAAAGGCAGCCCACAAAGGTGGGTGCGTTTTTGGTAATTTTGGTTCTGGTAGTAGCTTTTCTAATCTGTGGAGTCATGTCACTCCTTGTCTGCCTTGTTATAAAATGCCCCAGAAATACACCAGGACACTTTCCGGAGAATACACAGGGCCGACATGATTTGCCATTAAGTTCAGGTGTATCCTCTTCGCTGATGTCTGATGATGTTAAGGTTATCCGTTTGGACAGAACAAGCTTCACACATTCTGACATACTGAAGGCCACGTGGAACTTCTCGAACGATAGAATTATTGGGAGGGGGGGATTTGGAATAGTTTATCGTGGAGTCTTGCCTGATGGAAGGGAAGTAGCAGTGAAGAAGCTACAGAGGGAAGGAATTGAGGGAGAAAAAGAGTTCAGAGCTGAAATGGAAGTGCTCAGTAGAAATGGCTCAGGTTGGCCTCATCCGAACCTTGTAACTCTTTACGGGTGGTGCCTTGATGGATCAGAGAAACTTCTAGTCTATGAATACATGGAAGGTGGAACATTAGACGACGTCATAACAGATAGAACAAGGTTTACATGGAAGAGAAGAATACAAGCAGCAATCGATGTGGCACGTGCTTTAGTCTACTTACACCACGAGTGCTACCCTTGCATTGTTCACAGAGATGTCAAGGCTAGTAACGTGCTCCTTGACAAGGACGGAAGGGCAAAAGTTACAGATTTTGGCCTCGCTAGAGTCATGAATTCTGAACATACTCATGTTAGCACAATGGTGGCCGGGACTATTGGTTATGTTGCACCAGAATATGGGCAGACAATGCAGGCCACTACAAAAGGAGATGTGTACAGCTATGGTGTGCTAGCTATGGAGCTAGCAACAGGAAGGCATGCTATAGACGGAGGCGAAGAATGTCTAGTTGAATGGGCAACAAGGGTCATGGGATACGGAAAGAAAGGTTTCACTAGAGCCATGATCCCGGTTTCTGTATTGGTATCTGGACTGGTAGAGGGAGCAGAGGAAATGTCTGAATTGCTTAGGATTGGGATAAGGTGCGCGGCTGAGAACCCTTATGATCGGCCTAACATGAAGGAAGTTTTAGATATGTTGATTAGTATTCCTAGCAGCCATAGGGGATCCACGCGTAGCTTTGGATCCTGTCGTAGTTCTTCGCCATTATTATGATGGATTTTTTTGCAGCTCAGATCCAATACAGATTTGTAACATACCTTAGCAGATTCCTCTTGTAAAACAGTTCTTGCACAATCATTATTATATAGGAAAAAGTTGCCAATTTTGTTAGTTTGGATCCCACAATGTTGTTGTCAAGAATATAAATATGAATTAGCTTGATTTGCTATGAAATTTTCCTGTCTGGCTTTCTCCATCTGAGATAATCTTTTCCTGTGGTAATATTTTCAAGAACCAGATGAGGTGATGATAGTCCTCAACATTTTCCCCCTTAGAAACTGTTGGGATCGAAATAACATGGTGCATGCGGAAACTAACAATACAAAGTTTGGTGGACGATAAATCATGACGACAAAAGAAACACATACTAAACTAAGCATAATAGTTTATAATAATTTGATCAATTGATCTACATATGATAAAACTGATATAAAAGAAGAAAAACTATCGAGAGAAAAATCTCCCCTTAAACAAAACTCTTTAATGACTACATTGTGAATATTTTTTTTTTTTGTTGTATTGTGAGAAGTAGAGATCCTTAATTTATAGATGTGCAAAACTTGTCTTCCAAGAAAAGGATACGACATATTAAGAAGATTTAATCCTTTTATGAGTCTTTTTCATTCCTTCAAGAAAGAGAGTCCTAATAGATTAGAAATTCAGGCAAAATCCTAACAGAAACTGCTATAAACAATTAACTTATATGATTTAATTAATGGTAATAAAGTGATTACAAATAGTATTTGAGGTAGTTTAAATGCCTGCTTCATTCTTTTTATTATACTGTATGTTTCATTTATTGGTTGCACACAAAACAGTTACAAATGTTAGGCCTCATTTGTTTGCACTTAATGGAGGTCTGAATCTTAATCGTTCAGATCTCAGACATTAAGTGCGTTTGTTTTTAAAGTCTGAATCTTGATCATTCAGATCTTAATACTTAAGTGTGTTTGTTTTTTTTACTTCACAACCACTTAATGGGTCTGAATAGGTCTGTATGATTAAGATCTATAACAGAGACTTAATTTCATTAAGATGCTATCACATATTCATTATTATCTGCCGCCACCGCCTACCATTATCAACTACCACCACCACCACCATACTCAACCACCACCACCACCACCACTCCCACCACCACCACCACCATACTCAACCACCACCTCCACCACCACCACACCACCATCATCCTCAATCATAGCCGCCACCATTATCGACCATCACCACCCACTATCCCCGCCACTCCGACCACCATATATCATCCTCACCCACAATAAACATTCATCCACCTCAATTACCACAACTGACCACCCCATCACCACCAACAATCGCAGCTGACATTGCCCATTATTATAACCTACCACCACCCACCCACCACCTTTCTCACTCACAACTACTACCACCACCTACCATTATTAACTATCACCGCCCACCACCACCATCCTCAATCATAATTGGCACCACTACCAATCACTACTAGCTACTAGCATGAACCGCCATCATCAACCAAAATTACCACCAACCACCGCCTCTATCACCTGTTAGCCATTACCACCAACAACTATCATATTTTAAAAAACTATATATTTTATTGATAGAATATTAGGTTAGTTAGTATTTCATTTTAATTTTATGTTTATTAATTTTCAAATAAAGATAAATTTTATACATTCAGATGTTAAAAATCAAACAGTCTTAATTATTTCTATTCAGATCTTAATACACATCTTAATATATTCAGATGTGTATTCAAATTCAGATGTTTTAATCTTAATACACATCTTGATATTCAGACGTGTATTCAGATTCAGACGTCTTAATCTTAAAAAAACAAATGAGGCCTTAGTGCACTTCCACAGTTCCACTATATCAACACACCACCAATTTTGACTTCAGAATCGTCTCCAGCATTTGATCCTGCGCGCTGACTTGTTCGAGCATAAAGCACATTGCGTAGACCCGCGCCTCTCATGTCTGCCACCTCCACCTCATCAGCCATTACATATACAGGCAACATAAGTATTAGGATACCCTAGTCTCTAGCATTTGTTGAACAAGATTATCTGGAAGCCGCTCCATAAAATAATGTATTTTGAAGCCATATTCTTACAAAGCATAATGGCTCTGAGGAAAAGTAGTAACCTCATGGCATATGAGTGCAATCTCAATAGGAAAGAGCAAAATACAAACAGCCTAGCTCCTGTTGGCTTTTATGCTAAACTTGAGATCTTATCTCATCCTATAAAGATCTCCTGACCCACATATAGAGGCAAAATATGTTTTGAAATAAAGATAAACATGCTTGCACAACATAAGATAAACATGCTGGCACAACATAAGCCTGGTTTTTGCAACATCATTCTCAATCCTGTTTAACTTCTATACAGTGACAATACTTTAAGATCACCCAAATGATGATTACAGGTAACAAGTTACAAATTGCGGATTTAGTAAAAAGCCAGCCTGCCGCGTTTCACGCACCATCCGGAGAAAAGTCGCACCCCAAGAGAATGTGATGCAAGCAGCCTACCTTTATACAAGCATTGATTTCACGCAGTGGCGGCCCCAGGATTTTGTGCAACCAGATTCAATCTTAGAAGTACATAACTTTAGTCGTAAACTAGTAGTTGTCAAGTGGGTTCAAATAAAATATTTATACAAAATTTACGCAGCTTTAATCGTAATTTATACATATACACAATATTATTTTTTGCCGAAGCGAGTTCAGCTGAACCCGCTTGCCACCATGTGCATTTGCCACTGATCCCACGGCTCGAACCCGTGACCTATAAGTTATACAAAGATAACTCCGTTATTGCTCCAAGGCTCCCTTCAATTTGTGAAATTAGTAATCTACAAAATAAGGCAGGTAATCTGCTATGACAGTATGTAAATTTACATTGATATTATAAAAATAATTTATAATGTTGATGTATATAAGTTAAACCCTTTTCAATAGGACACAAAGTGTAGCGATTTGGATTCATATTGTGTATTATGGCTTGCGTGCACAATCGGATTTTATTTTCGGATGTTTCGGGATGAATTGGGATGAGTAATTCTCACTTTAGAAGCTTAAGTTGAAAATATTGACCGAGGTTTGACTTTTATGAAAACGACCATGTAACGGTGTTTTGATGGCTTCGATAGGTTCGTAATTTTGGACTTAGGCATATGCCCGAAATCGAAGTTGGAAGTCCATAGGTTGATTTGCATTGTTTTGCCGAAAGTTGGCAATTTAAAGGTTTAAAATTTTGATAAGTTTGGCTGTTGATTGACTTCATAGCTATCGTGTTTGTATTTCTTTTTCGGGACTTGGAATAGGTTTGTTTTTCCATTTGGCAGTTGTCCGCAAAGTTTGACGTTATTACGAGTTGATTTGAAAGGAATCAGACGCGCAGTTGTGTTTATAGAAGTTCTTGAGTTTCGTGTTGGTTTCATATGTTTTGGATGTCCGGTTCATGGTTTCGGATGTTATTTCGATGAATTGATCGCGTGGACGTGTTATGTTTTTAGACTTGTGTTGATGTTTGGTTCGGAGCCCCGAGGACTCGGGGGAGTTTCAGATGCATTGTGGAGTATTCGATAGAGTTTGAGTTATGTTGGTTTTGCACAGATGCCTCAGATCTCGCATTTGTGAGATAAGGATCGCATTTGCGATATTTGGATGGAGTCTGCTAGGCTCGCATTTGCGATTTTTGGATTGAGTGTGCTAGGTTTGCATTTGCGAACGTTGTGTTCGCATTTGCAAAGGGGTCCAGGCTTACAGTGATCACATTTGCGATGGTCCACTGTTCGCAATTGCAAACTTCTAGTCGTATCTGCGAGGATAGCAGGGGTGTGAGGGGTATTGCTTTTGCGATAAATTTTTTCGCATTTGTGACACCTGCGCCTAGACAAAAAGCTGAGGGATGGAATTTTTAGTCTCATTATCACATCTTTGAACCCTAGACTCGGTGGGAGGCGAGTTTGAAGAGTGATTTTCATAGAATGATTGGGTAAATGATTTTGTTCAATTTTCAACTATTTTACATGATTATATGTGAGTTTTAACATAAAAAATATGAAAATCAAAGTGAAATTTTGAGAAATATTATCTATATTTTGAAAAATGAGAATTTGAGTTTTGAGAGTCGATTTGGACTCGGATTTTGAAATAAAATACATATATAGGCTCGTGGGATAATGATCGGAATCTACCATTGGATCCGGGTTTTGATCGAGCGAGCTCGGAGTTGACTTTTGTTGACGTTTGAAGAATTGTGCAAAGATCATAGCTTTATTTATTAGGATTGATTGCTCATGCATTATTTGATGTTATTAAGTCGATTTTGGTTAGATTCTGATTGGAGGTGAATTGTAGAGAAAAGCTATTTTTGAGTATTGATTGAGGATATTTGAGGTAAGTATCTTGCCTAACGTCGTGTGAGGGAACTACGCCATAGGGATTGGTTTGTCTGCACTACTTGAACTACGTGAAAGACGTGCACGAGGTGACGAGTGTGTACATGGCTTATATGTGGAAATTTGACCGATTTAGACTCTTAGGTTCTTATGTATATTAAAATAGAGTTCTCTTATCATGTTATATCCTCTATTGCTAAATTTACTCTTAAATCTTAAATGTTGTATTTGAAGTTGATTGGTTTATGTTCTATCCATTGTTTCCAAATATACTCTTATATGCCTTAATTGAAGTCGTTGCATCTTTTATTGCCATGTTATCTCTTTTGTGGTTGATTATCCTTAATTGAAATTATTGTTATCTCTTCCATTATTGACTTATCCTTATTTGAAGTCATTGTTATATGTTATCTCTTCCATTGTTGACTTATCTTTATTTGAGGTCACTCCTACATGTTATCTCTCTTATTGTTGAGTTATTCTTATTTAAAATCATTGTTACATGTTATCTCTCCTATTGTTGAGTTACCCTTATTTGATATCGTTGTTCGACACTATCTGTCTCATGGTTGAGTTATTCTTGTTTGAAACCATTACTACTTGTTATGTCTTTCATGGTGAGCTTGTTTTTTCCTTCTTTGTGTTTAGTATTCTTGTGTTGATTTAATTACTTGACGTATTCCCATGATATCATTGTTGTTGTTGTTGTTGTTGTTATTTTTGTACTCGGTATTGTTGAGCCGAGGGCTATGTGTGGTTGTGGTATTGAAATTGTTTTGAGAAAATTATGTCTTATGAGTACATATGGTGCGAGTTGTTATATTGTGCTGTTATATTTTTGGCACCCGTGATGTTGTTGAGAAGATTTTCGAGGTGTTCACACGTGAGTTGTTTGTGCTATTGTTATTATTGATATTTGCACATACGGCGTGACAAGTCGGGCTATATATATTAGGTTTGCGCATGTGGCGAGACAAAGCAAAAATATTATTCGCGTGTGACGAGACAAGGAGGACATTTACTTTATTGTTGCGCACGCGACGAGACAGGGGGCTATGTCAGGGTGATTTGTGATGACTTGTGATGGCCCGGGGGCATTGTGTTGATGATATTTGTGTAGTGGTGTGCCTACCTTATATGAGTCATGCAGTTTACGTTTTGTTATGTTGTTTCCTATGTGTCATTAGTTTGTCTCTACTCTTACTTGTTGACTCGAGTTGTGATCGAAGACTTGTACAATCATACACTGTAATTAATCACTCATATTGGTTAAAGAAGATTAACCCCGAAGTTTATTGATCATTTACATGTATTCTTGTATACCTTCCTTCCCGTGCGTGAGTTATACCGTTGGCACGTGAGTTGTACGTGCGGTTATGAGGTATTGTTACTGCTAACACGTGAGTTGTCCGTGAGGATATGAGGTATTGTCACTCTCTTAGCACGTGATTTTGTCTGTGTAAATATGAGGTATTTATGGTATTGGCACGTGAGTTGTTCGTGCAATTGTGATTTGTAATATGGGCACAAGATGCCAAGTGAGTAAGGTTCGTGAATTGGGACCCATGATTTGTGACTTTGAGGTGTGGTACCTCGGGGTAATTCTTGTATAAATCTTGTGTGAAAGCGGTTGTTTATTGGGTTGTTACCTGTTTTTGCTTACTTGGTTTTACCGGACTTTAACTGTATTCAAGTTACTCTACAACGTTATTACCTTCTGTTCCTAGTTGCTAACTGTTGCTTCTAGTTTTTATTGCAAGTATTTCTTTTTTTTGCTTTTACCATGCTTAGTTTTATGTTGATATTGTTCTTTATTAGTTCACATTCATACTTGTACAAGTTATTATGTCTAGTAGGTCTCTTGACTGCCCTCGTGTAACGACCCGACCGGTCGTTTTGAGAGTTAGAGCCCCGATCCCCTAATAATTGTTTTCCCCACGTTTGTTTCTTCTATTGGGACTTGCCGAAGTGATTAGTTATGGAATTCAGAGAGTTTTGGGACACATAGTCCCTAATTATGAGTTTAAGCCTTAAAAATCGGGATGTAGTCAGAATTGTGTGAAAACGGGTCCGAAATAGAATTTCGTTGACTCCGTTGAGTTATATTGGGGTTAGGAACGCGTCCGAAATATGTTTTCGAGGTCTCTAGTAGATTTAGGCTTGAATTGGATAAAGTTACATTTTCGGCGATTTAGGCCGATAGGTGAAATTCTGATATCGGGCTCGGAATGGAATTGCGGAAGTGGTTGTAGGTTCATAGTGTCATTTGTGACCTGTGTGTCAAATTTGAGGTCATTCGGACGAGGGTTTGACGTGTTTCGGCATCGTTTGTAGATTTTGAAAATATGTTAATTTCTTAGGCTTGAACTCGTGTGTAATTCATGTTTTGGTTGTTGTTCAAGGTGGTTTGAAGGCTCGACTAAGTTCGTATGGTGTTATGGGACTGGTTGGTAGTTTTGATTGAGGTCCCGGGGGCCTCGGGTGTGTTTCGGATGCTCAACGGGTCATTTTTTGGACTTAGGATGATTGCTGGTTTTGCTGGTATTTGTAGCTGGTTTTTCTTCATCGTGATCGCGAGAGGGAGTTCGCGATAGCGTAAAACAATTTGGAGGCCAGCTGGGTTAATGCTTCGCGATCGCGTAGGGTAGGCAGGTTGTGCTTCGCGTACTCGTGGGCCAGGCCACGTTCGAGTAGAAGAATAAGGTGGAAAGGGAAGCTGGGATTTTAACCCTTCGTGAATGCGTGGGAGCAGTCGGGGTCGCGTAAGTCAGTGGAACCAAAGCATCGCGTTCGCGTGGGTGGTGTCGCGATCGTGTAGAGTAAAAAGGTTAAGACAGCGAAGTTGTTCTTCGCGATCGAGAGTGTACTTCCGCGATCGCGATTAAGGAAAATCTAGGCGGAATTAAACGTTCAAAAACTAGGGTTTAAGTCATTCTTCGCAAATTGGACTTGAGAGCTCGGGATTAGGCGATTCTTGGACGGATTTTCACGTGGGTGTTTGGGGTAAGTGATTTTTACTTGCTTTTGATTAATTACCTCTAATGTATACTTAAACTCATCATCTAATTTCGGATTTGGGGTGAAAATTGAGAAAAATTGGGAATAGGTCCTAGGCCGAGGTTTTGGGTTTTGATCGAGTATTTGGTATCGGATTTGAGTAAATTTGGTATGGTTATACTCGTATGGGTGTTCAGAATTTGTGATTTTTACCCGATTTCGAGACGTGGGCCCAGGGGACTTTTTGGGACGATTTTCCTAATTTCCCGTTTTAGCTTCAAATTAATTAGTTAAATTAGTTACTTAAAGTTATATTAACATTGTGCAATTGAATTGAATAGATTTGGGCCATTTGGAGTCGGGTACTCGTGGAAAGAACGTGATTCAAGTTGAGTTGAGCGGTTGAGGTAAGTGGCTTGCCTAACCTTGTGTTGGGGACTTTCCCATAGGCTGTTTGATAATATTTGTTGATTGGGCGCTGTGTACGTGAGGTGACGAGTACGTACATGGGCCGTTATTGCTAAAATCCCACTACTTCTTCTTAAATCATAAATTGTTCTTTCTCCTATTAATTTGCGTTAATGTGTTAAATTGTTTAGCTTAGATTAGGAAAGCATGCTTACGTGTATAATTGTGTACTTGATACTCCGTGTGCCATGCTTAGCTAGATTACCATTTTCCTTACCTGTGATTAGATGAACTGTATAAATTGATATTATGTCTGTCATTTATCTTGCATCGCATATTCAAATTGGGACTACAGACGTATTCCGGGAGATCCCATGTACTGCATATTTATTTTGGGACTACAGACGTATTCCGAGAGATCTCCCAACACTGCATAATTATTTTGGGACTACGGACGTATTCCGGGAGATCCCCATGTACTGCATATTATCCGGAACTACCAGACAGTATTCCGGGAGGATTCCACTTGTGTTTATCTTGTTCTGAGCCGAGGGCTCCCTTTACTGTTAAGTTTCTCAAACTTTTACTTAAACTGTTTATTGTAGGATTTACTTATCTCTTTTACTGTTTTAAATTGTTTATTACTGATTCCAGTAGGGCCTTAGCCTGACATCGTCACTACTTGATCGGGGTTAGGCTTGGCACTTACTGGGTACCAAATGTGGTGTACTCATGCCCTTTCTTGCACATGTTTTCGTGTGCAGATCCAGGTACGAGTTATCATCCTCGTGGATAGTTGTTGCTGCTGATTTTAGGAGACCGCAAGGTATTTCTGCCGCGTCCGCAGAATCCTCTGAGCCTCCTTCTATTCTATTGTTTAGAGTTTTTCTTATGTACTTTCTAGACTTGCTTAGAGCTATAGTAGTTGTTAGAAGCTTGTGACTGTTTGTGACATTCCGGGTCTTTGGGATAAATATTTTGTACATGCCGAGTGGCATCGTTATGATTATTCAGATTTTATCCTTAATTTCATTATTTATTGCGTTTTAATTAAGTTTTATCCGCAAAATTAGGCTTACTTAGTCTTAGAGACTAGGTGTTGTCACGATACCTTTCGGAGGGTAAATTGGGTCGTGACACCTTGTCACTAATCCACCGAGGTTAGTCTTAATACTTACTGGGTACCACTGTGGTGTATTCATGATACGCTTGTTGCACATTTTTGTGCAGATTCATGTACTTGGGAGCACGTTGGTCATTAGATAGCGGATCGAGTATTGCTGCGAAGATTTCAAGCCTTGTTGTCGTATTCGCAGGCCTCAGAGTCACCTTCTGAAATTTACTTACTGTTTATTTCTATTCCAGAACAATTGTACTTAAAGCTTTTCTAGCAAACTCAACAGAGTTTATAATTTGTACTATCAGGTTTTGGGATTGTTGGCTTTATATAAAACTTTCAGGTTCATGTTTATAATTGTTTGGTTAAAATTTGTTATTAATTCAGTTGGCTTAAGGTGAGATGTCTTCAAAGAAACAAAGCAAATTGTCTAGATCGAAGCCGCATAATCCGAAATTTACGATCCAAGTACGGCATATGAGGATCTTACTATCTGTTTGTCTACTAGACTCCACGACTAAAAGTAAAAAGGACAAACAAATTTGATAGCAATCTTGCAACAGAGAAACAAAACAAAATAAACAAAAAAGGCTACAAAATAAATTCAATTACCACCTTCCAACAAGTGGAAGGAGATAAATCCAAATTGGCTATAGCTAGGGGAAGAAATTAAAAGTAAAGTGTAGGTGAGATTTGATAGAGATTTAACGTGGAAAAAGGAATTGTCCCATAATAGACCAATACGAAACCTATACTCGTAGCAAATTGATAGAGTGAGTGATATCAAGTCATATGGAAAGAAACACAGAAACATCTTTACCATACCTCACGTGATTAAGTACTGAAATAAGGCCCCTCCACTAACTAAACTAAGCTAGTCTATAAGTAGTGAGATAAGGAGACAATGAAACATGAACTAAGAGAAGATGGAGAATAATTCCTATGAATATAGTAGGAAAGTAATGAACGATGTCTCTCTTCAGGAGCTTAGAGATAGGCTTGCTGAATTTGCCAGAGTTAGAGGATGGGATCAGTATCACAGTCCTAGGAACCTTCTTCTAGCTTTGGTAAGTCTCCTAACACCTCTAAAAGAACTGTCGATAAATTCACAATTATTGTAATCTTATTATATGTATACATTTAATTTTATTTTTTCGTGTATGTAAGCTGAATTATGTGATCATCTCCTAAACCTTTAATGTGATGAGTAGATCACACAATTTCAACATGGTATCATAGTACACTATTTTATTACTTATATATATATATATATATTATGTCTCTTTCATTGACCAAACATGTGAAATTCTTTTTTGTTTTGGTCACACTATGTGAATTGAAAACAATGAGTTTAGTTAAACCCATAGAATATGTCGTAGATCTAACTCTGTCTATAAATAGAGTACATACATGTACGTTGAAACGTCTCAATAACAGCCTCGTCCTGTTTTTCTTACTGTTATAGTGAAGTGTTATTATAAAGAGAACATTTATTATATCATAACATAATAACATGAAGAGTGGTTCCAAAGAAAACTTGACTATTATAATAAAGCGTTATTATAGAGGATAATTGTTATACAGAGGTGTGACTGTAATTTACATTATAAGAGACTTATAGTCTATTTTGTAATTGTTGGAACAGGTTGGAGAAGTGGGAGAGCTATCAGAGATATTCCAGTGGAAAGGGGAAGTTGAAAGAGGACTACCTAATTGGACATCAGATGATAAGGAACATTTGGAGGAGGAACTGTCTGATGTTTTGCTGTATCTGATTCAGCTTGCTGATGTTTGTGGACTTGATTTAGGTCAAGCAGCTCTTACCAAGATTCTCAAGAATGCTCAAAAATACCCTGTTACTAAACCTACTTAATTCTCACAAATACAAGTTTTAATTTATTGCCAATTGTTGTAGGCATCTTAGAAGGAAGCCTTGGAGTAACATTAAGTTTTCTTCGTGCAACCTATAGGTCACGGGTTTGAGCCATGAAAGCAGTCACTAATGCTTGCATTAGGGTAGGTGCGGTCCTTCCCCGGACCATGCGTAATTTCTTTCTTGTGGAGTGTCTTTTTTTATTCTAGTTTCTCCTATTTTCCCTATGTATGAGGTATCTTTGAGAGTTTAAAGGCAGGCAAACGAGAATGTCTTTGTATAAGAAGTTACTGCAAGTTTTACAGCTTGAATATGGTGTACTTGACTTGCTCTAAAAGTTTATTGACTTACTTTTAAAATCACAAAATCCATGTTTAATTATAATTAAGCACTTAATCAATTTTAATACATGATTTGTCAAAAAAATCCAATATATCATTGAGTGAAATCTGATCACATACTAGAGTAATAGTCCAGAAGTTTGCATGGGCACAAAGGGATGGTTCATAGTATGTCGTAAGTCAAGACATTGTGCCCTCTAGCATGCATAACCGTTTTAGGTTTCTTAATTATCAGGAATAAAAGAAAATAATTCTGGAATAAAATGCGAGATTATTTGTCATGTGCTAGGTTAGAATTTTCGATTTCGATATAATAATTTGGGAATTATTATTTTTTTCATTTTAATAACGATATCAGGATTAGCTAATACTCCTTCCGGTCCAAAATAAGTGATTTTCTGACCTTTTTCTTTTGGTCCAAAATAAGTGATTTTTTCAGATTTCGAGAATAAATAAATTATTTTATTCTTACATTGCCCTTGGAGTAAATAGTGTTGGAGTATTTATGTGAAATAGTAAATGTTAATATGATCAATTTCATTATTAATTAATATTAAAAGGTGAATTTCTTAATCTGCATGAAAACACGCAAAAAAAAAAAAAATCACTTCTTTTGAACCGAAGTAAGTGCCCGGATAAAATAATCAAATGAGCATAATGCGCTTCTCCGAAAGCTGTTCTAACCATGTGATTGAAAAGGTGGGGGAAAAAGATTTAAGTCCACATTTACTTGGCTTCTGTCAAGATGTGAATAGATTTGTAGTACTCCTAATTAGGTGCATACAACTTTTAATTTAAACAAGTCTGAAGCTTTGCGGTCCCACCTCTTTGCTTTTCCAAGAAAAAGAAAAAGAAAGAGACGCTCACTTCCCCAACCACCCAAAAGATAAGGAAAAGACATGGGGGTAGTATATTCGGTGATGGAAAAAGTATATAAATTTGTATAATTTTTATATATAACTTACAATAATATATATATATATATATATATATATATATATATATATATATGTTAAGACAAAGAAGATGCCCGAAGAATGGAGGTGAAGTACGATGGTTCCGCTTTACAAGAACAAGGGTGATATCCAAAATTGCAACATTTTATAGGGGTATCAAGTTATTGAGTCACACTACGGAGGTTTGGGAGAGGGTGGTGGAGGCTAGGGTGAGAAGGTGCATGTTTATTTTTGAGAATCAGTTTGAATTCATGCCGGAAGCGATTAATCTGGTAAGGAGATTAGTGGAGCAGTACAGGGAGAGGAAGAAGGATTTGTATATGGTGTTTATTGACCTTGAGAAGGCATATGATAAAGTTTCGAGTGAGGTCCTGTGGAGGTGTTTGGAGGTTAGCGGCGTTCCGGTAGCGTACATTAGGGTGATTAAGGATATGTATGATGATGCTAAGACTCGGGTGAGGACTGTGGGTGGTGACTCGGAGCATTTCCCTGTGGTGATGGGATTGCACCAGGGATCGGCTCTTAGCCCATTTTTGTTTGCCTTGACGATGGATGTATTGTCGCGTCACATCCAAGGGGAGGTGCCTTGGTGCATGATATTTTCCGATGATATAGTGTTGATTGACGAGACGCGTAGCGGAGTTAATGCGAGGTTGGAGATTTGGAGACAGACCTTGGAGTCTAAAGGTTTCAAACTGAGTAAAACCAAGACAGAATACTTGGAGTGCAAATTCAGTGAAATCCATGATGCAGACGTAGAGGTTAAGCTTGATGCTCAAGTTATCCCCAAGAGAGCGAGCTTTAAGTATCTCGGGTCTATTATCCAGGGTAACGGGGAGATGGACGAAGATGTCAAACATCGCATCAGAGCGGGATGGATGAAGTGGAGGCTCGCTTCCGGTGTTCTATGTGATAGAAATATGCCGTTAAGACTTAAGGGTAAGTTTTATCGAGTGGTGGTTCGTCCCGCTATGTTGTATGGGGCTAAGTGTTGGCCAGTCAAGAACTCCCACGTGCAGAAGATGAGAGTAGCAGAGATGAGGATGTTGAGATGGATGTGTGGGAGTAGCCTCCGTGGAGGACAAGATGCGGGAGTCGTGGCTGAGATAGTTCAGACATGTTAGGAGAAGAAGCATTGATGCCCCTGCCAGGAGGTGTGAGAGGTTGGTCATGGAGAGTTTGAGAAGGGGTCGAGGTAGGCCTAAGAAGTACTGGGGTGAAGTGATTAGGCAGGACATGGCGCTGCTTCAGCTCACTGAGGACATGACCCTTGATAGAAGGGTGTGGAGGTCAAGGATTAAGGTAGAAGGTAAGTAGGTAGTTTATAGTGTTCACTGATAGGCTTAGTAGCATACATGTCCCTTCATATTCTTAGATTTTTATTATGTTATGTGGTTTTGTTCGCCTCAGGTATTGTATTCCCTATTGCTATTATTTGATACTATTTATCCTTTATCTCTCCCTTTTTCTTCTCTTCCATCTTTCTTCCTTCCTTGCTTCCCTCTACTTCTTCTTGTTCTTCCTGAGCCGAGGGTCTATTGGAAACAACATCTCTACCTGTATTAGGTAGGGGTAAGGTCTGCGTACAAAGTACCCTCCCCATACCCTATATGCTGGGATCAAACTGTATTTGTTGTTGTTATTAGACATATATATATATATATATATATATATACACTATTTTTACTGTTATTTTGAGAGCAACTATACAATATCATCAAATTTTCAAGTATAATTATCAGACTCGCCTTCTTTGTCCATAAAGGCTAGTTTTACTTGTAACTTTTCATTTCAAGGTGGACGAAAAGATAATTCTAGAAAAGCAAAAACAAAAAGAAATAGTAAACCTTTTGTACGTTAGAGGTCGGAAAGGTGAATTTGTTTTTTAGAAATATATATTTTATCCGCTCCAAAATATAATAGCTACACACACGTCATTAGCTATTATATTTTGGAGCGGATAAAATATATATGTGTGTGTTACATACATATAATGTACATATTCTTATACGTTTTTTGGCTAGCGAATATAATTAGTTTTGACCGACCGATTAATTTTATATTTTGCCCAAATTTTGTGACCGCCTGGTCGACATCCAGCCCAACCCATTTCTCTCCTCTTTTCGATAGGGGATTTTTACCTAGATATACTATATTAGAAACTTATTTACCCATGTTCTCTATGTTTTGTAGGTTTTAATAAGTACTTCCTCCGGTCCACAATAAGTGACCAATTTTCTTTTGGCACGCCCATTAAGAAAATACTAAATTTTATACAAAATACCTAGTATGACTAAATTACCCCTAATTAAATATTTAATGTGAGGAGTAAGAAAAGTTTTTAGGGATATGTACATAAGGATTATTTTGTAGAAACAAATTGAATTCTTTCTTGATTGTATAAATGGACACTTATTTTGGACCAAAATAAAAAAGCAAATTGGTCACTTATTGTGGACCGAGAGGAGTATCTAGATTTTTCTTACAAATTGTATATATTGCTCCTTAAAGGATCTCACTTCATTATTAGTGCATTCAATTAAGAGATTTAATTACATCATTTCCTTTTCCCCCTCTCCTATTCTCTTTCCTTCTTCTTTTTTCTTTTTTATATCAAAATTCCTTAATCTACGCCCAGACTCTACATCTTCTCTCTTCTACCATTGCCGACAACTTTATATTATTAAAAAATCGTCAATTGCATCGTTCTTTGGTTGGGAGATCGGACAACACTGAAAATGAGAAAATATTCAAAAATTGTATGATAACTGTATCATAATTGTATCTGAACGGTATCAGATACATCAATGCCTAAAATATAATTGTATCATACTTGTATCACAATTGCATCTAACTTGTATATGGTACCTTAATACCAAAATAATACTTAATACAATACTAATAAATTAATATACAATTATCATATATTTGTGATACTAACTGTGAAATACGTCATGAACTCACACATGCTCGTAATAATATATAATAAATATACAATTATCATTCGTAATACAATTCCTTCAACAATTATGATATATATAGAATTATAATGCAATTGCGATGCATTTCTGAAAAATTGTGATATAACTATGATCTTCATCTACTTCAAGTTTCAATCACAATTCTATATTAAAAATCTAATATAATCGTATTATAATTGTATTAGTATTGTATCAAATATTATTTTGGGTATTGACGTATCATATATAAGTCACATACAATAAAGATTTTAGAAAGAAAAAACAAGATTCAAAACTTACCCACAATTTGATTCTAGAGCAATAATCTGAATATCTTCTAAATTGTATCAATAAGAGATAGAAATTTCGGGTGAAGATATCTTGAATTTTAAATATTGGGGGGGGGGGGGGGGGGTTTGGAACAGGGGGGGGGGGGGGGGAATGGAAAAGGACAAAATAAAG